>NCVS01001261.1:0-17422 GCA_003055095.1 Goniozus legneri
GACTCTTAGAATATCAATGAATACTCCTAGAATACTTCAAATTTTGTCCCGGGTTCCGTATAAACTGAGCTATTTTCGGAATAATTCACTTTCCATTAGTGCTTTCTTTGTATTGTCTTTATCCTTCAAGTACCCTCATAGATTTGCATCTTCTCGGATGACCGTAGGGCCAGTTACCGTGAAACCCCCGGATTGCACATCCGAGAAATACCAGCCGCGCGTCTCTATACGTGCAACGATGTGGTTGCTCTCTTGGCCTCTCCGTCTTTGCTCACGTGAGAAAAAAGAAAATAAAAACTTTAATCAACCGTTTCATCGCGACAATGAGCCTCTAGCCCCCCTTCACTCTCGTTATCGGTCACATCGAATTCCTTCCGAACCGATCTCATCTTGATATATATTTTTCTTTTCTGTTTATATAAATCATGAGAAAGCTCTCTACCTCATTGAATCTACTTGCAAAATCCCACAATTAGAGGTCTTTTTCGTTCCGTGGAAAATGCACGGAACAACGATCGCGACATTGGGCGTTTCCTCCCAGTTTACGAAGTTATCGTCCAAGGCGAACAACAGGGACAAGAGCAGAAGAAAGAGAGAGAGAGAGAGGGAGAGAGAGAGATAGAGCTTTCTTCTCAGTAGTCCATTGCCGCGTCGGAGAGAAGTTCATAAGATCCCCCGAGAGACAAGGCCGCTCCACAAACCCACTTTTCGCTAAAAACGACGTCACCCTCGCGCCCTCACTACTGCGAGCGTGTACACGAGATAGGGGGAGGGATTGCAGTCGACTGGAAACGGGACGACCAAGTCGGAAACTGACGAGCCGAAGCGCCCCCGGTGAAGGTAATTCCAACCGACCGAGTTCCAATTAAAGCTCATTACGATAGCAACGGGTGACGAAAGAGTCATTGTCGTAAGCAGCTACGTGATAAACACAACGGCGCTCTCGCTCCAGCACACGAGTATCGTTACGTATCGCGTCACAATCGAATCCAACATCGTCGTCGACGTCACGACGTTACAGATGTTTATTCGGCTAACGAGCAGCCGGCGAACAACGAAAAATAAAACGCGCTCCGCGTGCCAAAAAACGTCCCGTGCCTTTTTCATACCCATTCCCCTTTTTACTTATTGCGCACGTTTCGCATTTTTTAATTCAAATTGGACGAAATCCAGGCGATACGATCCTCGTTGATTTTTTACTCGATGAAAATTATCCGACGCGTGAAAATGTTCGTTTTGTTTTCTTTATCCCCGTTGGAGAAAACTCATTTGCATCTCGCGTATGAATTTAGAGGGAGTAAGATATCAACATGGAAATGGGAGTATGAAGAGCGTCTCTGTCGCGAGAATCCTCGAGTCATCGACCGCGCGCTCGCTCTTGAAGGGCACACGGCCGCGAAATTATCGGCGAAATTACGGTCCGCGCTCGGTATACCGACGTGGGCGGACCGAATGCGATAAGTCTTGGCGAAGTCGTGACTGGCGTCACTCGTCTCGTGCGTTCGTCGTTTCGACTCGGCCCCCCTCCCTCCCTCCCCCTCGTTCCTCCTCTTCGTTTCCTCTCACGGTCCCGTACAAACGGACGCGTCTTCGTCGATCCGAGCGAGTGTAAATATTGACTGTTGCATAACTCGTCGGAATACCTCGCCGGGCCATGGATAAGAGAGCCCTCATTCCCGAGTTCCATTTCCGGAACCAGCGCCAATTTATTATTGTCGAATCTCTCTCTCTCTCCATATATCTTTCCTCCGACTCGAAACACTCGACTCGAGGACCTCGAGCTTGGACGTATAATACGCGCGTACCGAAAGAAGAAAAGAAACGCTCTTCCATCGAGATAAGGCTGTCGATAAAATTGATTCTCGAATATAAGCAAATAGAATCGGTTTACTACCTCCCGCGTCACATCTCGCGGACCGCGCTATCGCGGACTCTGTCGCTCGGGCTAAATTATCTCGATAGATTGGAGGAAAAGAGGGAACGGCGTCACGAACGAGAACCCGTTCTCTCCCAACTTCCAGAAAAGCCAACATCGTTTTCGATAAACTCCGGGCTGATTTCACGTTCGATAATAGATCTCGTGTATCCTTTCGAACTGTTCGAACGCTTATACTCGATTAACTCTTTTTTTCTTCGGAGCAAAATCGATACAAAGAACCTAGCACGTTAGACCGGTAAATGAGTAATTAATCCACGTTGAGGAAAATGGTAATTACGCAAATGAGCGCGAGTATAACGCGACGCGAAACTACCCAGCTTCCCCGCCCTTCCAGTTTTCAGTCGGTGTAAAGCCCGTAGAGCGGCGATATACGGGAGAGACCGAAAATTGCGATCGGGTGAAACTTGGCAGTTAGAGTCGCGTAATCACGGAGAGGAAAACACAAGCGAGACGCGAGGTAATAACGCGGGCATTCGCAATTTTCCCCGACGGATTAATAGCCGATCGGATAAGAACTCGGTCGGGTATATAACGGCCCCGCGTTATCCCTCGATAAGAGTTTCGCCGAGAAGCGCGGCACAGCTGATTAACGGCCGATGGATAATTTCGCGAGAGAAGTGCGAGAAGCGCGTTAAAAAGTTTCCCGAGGTGGATTTCGCGAACGGCAAAAACCGAGAGCGAAGGGGAGGAAGCGAGACCGGAGGAGTACCGCGACGTTGCTCGAGAAACGCCGCTTTTCCGCGAGATTGCCGCGGTACAAAGCTCGATAAATAAAACGACCTCCTCCTTTTTCACGCGCGCCCGCTGTCTGCGCGCGCGTCTTCGCGACTGTTGTATTGTCTACGCGCTGAGGCCACTCGGATAGCTCCGACAAAAACATAACCGAGTGCAAATAACGGCTCTTTGTTTCCAATACGTGAAATATCGTGCGCGCGGAATTAGGACGAACGCGATGTTGTCTCTCTTCTCTCGTTCCGAGCGTTGTTTTTCGCCAAGAGAGTAATTTTTACGAAAAATTCTTAAACGCGAGAACCTCGTTCTTCGTTCGACGACGAAAAAGCGGGCTTAAATGAATTTTTTAATTTTTCACCGTTCCTCTCCGCAATTACTGCCGTTGTTAATTTCATGTTAAACGAGCACATTTCACTGGCTGCAGAGCTTTCAAAACGAGCCGAGGGCGAAGTTCTCACCCAAGTTTGGATTTTAATTAGAAACTTATGCGGTTTTGAGGGTCAAAGGGAACAAACTTCGCTGAACTTGTGTTTTACCGCCCCACCCTTTGGCGATCCGCCTGCCTTGGTCCATATTGTTTACCGCTTTTGTATTTACCTTTATTCATTATGTGATCGCGAGCAGGTTTGGTATCGTTAAAAGGCGACTTGATGAAAATCCTTTACACGATAACGCTTGTTCCATGCTTTGAGGTGAGATGTTATTGCTTTTTGCTGCAAAAAACTAATTTTTTCCAGGTATTAATTGCTGGGACGATTCCCAGCTCCGCTTCCAAATAGCTGCAACCAACTACCCAAGAGAGAAACTCTATTTGCCTCTTACTTTCATCGTTTCAATGTTAAAACCAATTATGAGAAGTGGGCTATAATACAAACGAGTACGTAACGTGTTAACACATTTTCTTCTCTCCCCCAATTCCGTTCCCCTTATTTTCGGGGAGAACTTTCGACGATAAAATTCTTCTCTATTCGAGTTCTTACCATCCAGCGCAATAAAACGATTTCGCGATTGGAAATTTCAGCGAGATTTTGGAAACGTGTAGAACGTTGAGCGCAAGGTGGTCGTCGTAGTTAAAAGCCGATCGCGCGTCTTATACCTGCCGAGGCTCGCTCATCTCGACGGAAGTAGCCGATGAAACTGGTTTGACGAGTATCAGGGCGGCGGAGGAAGGAGCAGGGGGAAGGGTAGACCTTGTCCGGTTTCTACGCACACCATAAGGGCGTCTCAGGCGGCAGCGAGTCCGATCCTCGCCACTTATTCGTCTCGTCCCTCGCTATAGTTTTCGACGTTGTCGTTTATAGGAATAAATATGTACAGTGTATGCGTATCGACTGTACACATCGCCGATACGGCCGAACGCTTTCACGGCATTACTCATCGGTTCGCCATTCGCACACGTCTCGCTCGCTTTTAGCGACGTCATATTATACCGATCGCGCGAAATACAGTCGTCCTTTCTGTGCGTGCCGCAAACTGGTCTTTTTCTTTTCCCTTCTCGTCTTCTGTATTCCCTCGCTCTCTCGCTCCCAAACGCTGTCGAAGACGACCTACGAGTTTTACACGAAGTCACGTACACCTTCCTGACGCCCCCGCGCCAAACTCCCCCCGTTCTTGTATACAAGGAGATGCTCCGATAACGTCGAGTATAACGGTCGTATCGGTGATGCGTTGTTGCAATTTGTGGACGAACAGACACATCAAGCCCGCGATTACGATGTTTTCGTATTATTCTCTCATGAATCATTTTGCCGAGAGTCTTCGCTCTTCCGTAAAATTCCGTTGCGGTTGGTTTTCGCTTTTCCCGGGCCAGATGTGTCGTGATTCGCTGATAAATCGAAATTTGAGAGCTCCGAAGCGAGCATCGAACGCGCTTCGATAATCGATGCATCGATTACCTTCGCGACCTCTCGCTGTATACAAATTTTCATCCGTCGTTCTTCATGAGTGTAATGAAGATGCATGTACCAACCCGGCTCTTTCGAGACGTCGAAAAATCTCTCCTCTTCATCCGGCGTATTTTTCCGCGTCCAGGATTATCCCTGTCAATAAAATAATTTTCCGCGGACGAAAGTGGATCGAGAAAGTCACGAACCAAGGTTTTACGGGATGTGAAATCCGGTGCTCGGTATGTACTGCACAGATCGGGGAAATGGATTTCGAAAGGCTCCGTATCGGCGAGCATTAGTTGCGCGTTAGACCTATAATCAGGAAGTGCGCGCGGGGGAGACTCGTCCTGGGGAGAGACAGAGACGTCCTAGCGGAGCGCGGGCATCGATCACGAGAGTAGAGAGCGCGAGCAAGCACGACATTTGGTCCGTTCGAGCGAGAGTTTCTCATTTCCTAACGTTTTATGCGAATTCTATGGACGCTCGGCCGAATGGGAACGTTCGCAACGTCTATGTCGACGTCGGTGGTCGACGCCATCCGAACCGGTAATTAAATATCGCGAGCTCGTTTCGAATATAATAACAAGAAGTATCGATCGAGGGGGAAGGGGAGCGAAACGGAGACAGGAATCTCTCTCGAGGTGAAAAGGAGTCTCAGGAAAGCATGGGCGTGAATAAATGAGGAGGAAGGAAAAATATCGAGCTCTCTCGCTACCAATGCGGAACGGCTGCTATCGTCGCGCTGAGTCTCCTGGGAGTCACGACTGCTCACTCGCGACGGCGAAATAAGCCGCTGAACACGGCGCGCGAGAGCGGGAGAGTGCGAGAGAGACGGTGATTGCAGCTCGCTCGGCGAAAGTTAATGGGGCGTATTAGTCGCACCTCTTGGTCGCGTTTGCGGGCGCATCTTGGCGTCGTTGCCGAGAGCGTCGATGGAATGGCGAATTGGCTGACTCGGCACCGAGAATACTCAAAATCCACTCTCCTGTGGCGACGTGAAGTATAGTTTCCTCGGGAAACCCTATTGTTTCGGGAACCAACGAAATTTATCGCGTTCGCTCGCGTACCGAGCTATGCTATTCAATGCGGACGATATGATATTCGTTGGCCGTTACGTTTTAAATTAGATGGGGATTAAATTAGGCCGTAATAAAGTATGGGAATCCACGCGAAGCACTCCCCCGAGTGTACGAGCGGTTATTCGCTAATCTGCCCATTGCTCTCTCTTCCTCCCTCTCTTCGTTCGTGTATTTGTTTCTTTATACATTGTCCGTTTTCACGATAAACATTTTTCACGCTTATCTCGTTCCATCTGTACTCCTTTGCTCGCCGACAATAGCTCCGCGATACTGAACTTAATTACCGTCCAATTACTTTCGAAAATTGTGACTGGAAATGAAAAAACTGGCTCGGCTTTTCAACGAGCGTGCACGCGAAGCTACGTAGGAATATATTCTACTCGTCCAGCGGAGGAAATTCTCTAATTTTTCGTATTCATAAAACGAGCTCTTTAATTAATTTGGATAAAGTTCCGAAAAAGGAGCTCACGGTTTTGGAGTGAAATTTTGCACAAAGGTAGTCCTCAGGCATATAAAAAAACCCCTCAAGGGATTTTTGGCGCAAATGAACTGTTTACCCTCTACAGCCCCCCAAATTTCACCCCCCAAAAGTGGTTTTTTTTGAATATCTTGATAACCGTTGAAGAAAGAAAGTCGTTATTAGCGGCAAAATATTCGTCTCACTCAACTCTAGAAAAAACTAACACCCAATCACTGGAAATTTACTAAAAATTCGTTATGGGGATGAACCTTAGCTAACATGAAATATTGGATTTCGCGGGCCCGCGCCCTGCGAGGTTTTATGTAAAACATTACAGGCAGTATTCAATCACTACCGGGGCGGATTACAGCTTTGAGAAAGCTTACAGGGGGAAGCTTTATAGAGCTTGTAAATAAAAAAATTACCTACCTCTGACAAACAACCTACCTCTACCAAAAACTACCACTACTACTCTACTACTACTACTCTACTATTCTACTTTTGACTACCTCTGTGCAAAATTTCACTTCAAAACCGTGAGCTCCTTTTTCGGAACTCCACCCATTAATTTACGTAAATTTTCGTTGTAATAAGCGACGCGATTGGTGAAAATTCTGGGATCCTCGTAACCTCGCCCGGCGCTTCTCGCAATCACGATGATGTACAGGGTTACAATGGATGTTCCCGATAAAGCCGTACACTCCCTCGCGAAAGCGAGCGATAAACAAAACGAGAGCTCGGCTAACGGACACGCACGCGTCAGGGATTGCATAATGCACGAAACTGGATTCACTTACACGTGACATTTACAGTACTTTGATACAATCGCAACTCTCTCTCTCTCTCTCTCTAGTGCGCGCTCGCGTTCATCGCGACATCCTATCGTAATACCAAGTTCGTGTATAGCTGTACCCGGCTATGGGTGTTTGCACAAATATACACTTACGGCTCGCAATTTACAATCTCGTCGGTCGCGTCGATCCAATCTGCCAAGCAATTATATATGAAATAAACCGTGACACCACGCGCGCGCACACACGGCGAACGTTTTCCGACAGACTCCAAATTGATAATTATCTGAATAACGAAGGTCGACAAATCCCGATAAATTATAATTTTTGTCGTAAATCATTCAACGTTTCGCGGGCTAATTCGATTTCGGCCGAAAAATGGACTTTATGGAGATTTCAATTTTAGCGTCAAGTTGGTAAATTGTGAAATAGCGTTGATTGAATCGCGAAAAGCGATTACCCAGATCGGCGAGTATTTTTTCACTGGGGGTTTCAGCGAAGGGAGCGAGAGTCCACAGAGACTGGGAAAATGCATTTAACGATCCACGAGAGTCTGAGCGAGCACGTGCTTCTTTCTCATTCCACGGACGCGCGACACGTCTGTCGAGACGAACGCTCGTAGGGCTGCCATCCCGAAAGCTCACGTTGTGCGCGCACCGTTCGTTGAATTCAACCGCGCGCATAAAAAGAGAAGGTCCCCCCCCCCCTACCCCTCGACCGAGTCGCAATTGAAAACACGCGTTTCATTGCTCGCGAGCGAGTAACCCGAATCAATGGTAGAAAAAGGAAATATCTTTTCCCTATGGTTGGTCGAAACGTCAACGAGCTAGCTTTTCATATCTCACCCTCAACGGTAATTCGGTATATACGAGGCGGTGAAAATTGCGAAAATATTTCTCGCTCCTCGGATGCTGGTAATTTTCGTGTTTCTCGCTCGAAAACACCATTTTCCCCCGAACGCGCCAAAGGAATATATTACCGCGTCTTCGCCGCGGTGAGTACATATTCAGCGAATCGCGAAACGTGCGATCTCTTCTTTCTCATTTCGTGGTAAGAGAGATGTACTACCATCAGGGCTCGTGATACGCGCGCGCGATCCTAGCTTCCTGTCGGCGTATAACATCGTGAGATCGATTCGCGAGCGAGGGGGAGACGACATTCGCGATTACCTACCCTCCGACGTGATTTTTTTCCCAACTCTCCATGGAAGACGAATCGTTCCGCTCTCGCACAAAACGGCCGAGTTTCAAGGTCGCTCGTGGCGGGCCCAGCGAGATAAAGAGAAGATCCCGTAATTGAATAACGTAAATCTCACTCGGTGTTATGTTGTCCTAACACGCGTACCGTCCAACGCAAGAGGCTCTTGGACTCTCCAGACGCCTGTTACAGATAAGGTCGATGGGATTCCGGGGACCCTCGGATGACGAATTAAAAACGCTTTCCGAGCTGCAACTGTTTCGTGCGCGTTAACGTCCCGACACTCGGGTTCCGATAGGAAAAAAAACTAACGTCGAAGAGAGAATTGAACCCTGTCAGAAGATACGGCGGGAGATGAGAAAAGTCCGAAGCTCGATCGCGCTCGTTCTCTGGATAAAGTAAAACTATCAATCTTCGAACACTTCGATAAAGTATCTACGTCGTAATTTCTCGTCTCGATTCTATGGACAAATATACGCGGCCGAGCTCGCGCTCTTTGCCAGACGACGAAGATAAATATCAAAGTCTCGGTACGGTGAGAAAGCGAGAATACCACCTAGGTCGACGACTTACGACACAGCGCGGGTTCGCGCGCGCGAGAGCTCGTGATTATTAGCCGAAAAAACCCCACTGAAGACCCCGTGACGTTTCCCCGTGGTTTCACATTTGAATGCCGCGGAACGGATAATCCCTACCCGTTCGGGGCCAAACGACGAGCGCCAACGTAATTGCATCTCTCGTACATCGCGAGATGCGTTATTCAACCGTGGAAAATCAATCATACGAGTGTCCTTTTTCCAGTCGGAGAGATCGCGAAAAAAGAGTCGACGGCATCAAACGCGATTGCTAGAAACTACGAAGTTTCGTTTCTCTAATCGATTTACGCGCCTTTTTTCGCGAGAGACGAAAAATTCGTGACTTCTAATTAACACCGCGCGGGCTCTGGCGAACTGTCCGTTAAATCCTTCTCGCTTGTGAAATTTTACCTCGACATCGAGGAGATATCGCGTTCTTTCTCGCCCGAGAAGTTTAGGAAAATATTTTCGTCGTATGCGAAGGCTCTCGAAGACGATTCCTTTCCGAGAGTCACGTTCGTCGAAATAAGTTTCTCGGATTACTGACCTTCCCGAGTTTGGCTGTGGAAAGAACGCGACATTTACATATATTTTATTACGGACGATGCTGGCTCGCCACCAATTCAGGGAATGCGCGGTGACGCATCGTTATAACAAAGTGCGTACGTCGTTGAGTGGACGGGCAGGGGCGTAAGAAGAGAAATGCGCGGCAAGTAGAAATCGCGGTGGCGCGGACCCAGTTGCTCGTACCGACGGTGTCTTCCCTCGCTATCTCTTCGTCTGCATCTAATCAAACGACGAAGATGCATTGTTGAACCGGCCCTGACGGATTGCAGCCGTAGGGTCTCGCGCTCGCGCTGCTCTTATCGCGCCGTGGCTCGCATGATCCGAACGAACGATCGGCCTCTAGTTAAACCGAGAAAACACAAGACGAGCCGTTATAAACTCGACGAGAGGGGGAATATATCGTTTTGTATACGCGCCAGCGACGCCTCCTCGCCTCCACGTTTCTGCGTTAGCGCAGCTGCGCAACTCGGACAAAAATCTCTCGGCCAACATCCGTGTAACACCGATTGTTACAAGACAACGACGGGGTTACAGTAAATTTATATTTACGGCCCATACTATTCGCTCGACTACACGACTTTAATGCGGTCGAGCTACCGGCGGAACAGGATGAGTAGCAGGTAGCCCTGCCTTCTCGGGACATTTTTCACCGGACAAAGAAACGCGCGAGCGAAACCAACACCTGGAATTTCTCGTCCACCTACGGTTTCGTCAAATTCAGAATTCGAAAAAGCTTTCGGATGAGAGGAGAGCGAACGAGAATTCGGTCTGTTAAAGAAGAGCGGTGAATTTGCCGAGAGAGCTCGCGAAGAAACGTTAGGAGATAAGCGACAAGAGCAACACGTAATCGGAATTTCATGACCCGAGACGACGGCATAACAATAGCGATAAGCCCCCTTTAAGCTCAAAGACAACGAAGAAGTGGCCCATCAATAACGTTTTTCCAGAGTCCTCTCTTCCATTCTCGCCGTTGTCGTCCTTGTCGAGTGAAATTCGCCGCGTTTTCTTACACGACTCGGTGACTTCATTTAACTAAACCGAGCGTTTCTTTCTCGCCGTCGGGTTATTTCGCTCGTCGATGAATCACAATTACGGACGACTCTCGCGCCCGGCTCGATATTTCCTCGTCGTTTTATAGCGATTTCACGGACCGCGTGGCGCGCACGAGAGAGCGCAGTTCATTGATAATCTTCTGGTACGCGTTGTGTCCGGCATTGAGTCTGCGTACCGGACTGTAACAAAATTTGACGAATTCGTCGGGCGAGTCGCGATTCGCTCGTCCATTGTTTCGTTTTGCCCGGCGACGAACGGGAGGGACGAAAATAAAAGAGAAGAATTTATGTGTACGTACGAAATCGCGGACGTGTGAAAGTTCCGAGCTCGTTATACCCCCGCTATACGTACATCCGAATCCGTACCGGGTCCGTTCGAACTTCTACTTTCTAGTTTCGAGGGGTTTTATATCGAAACACCGGAAAGCTCGACGGCCGCGTTACAAGCGGCCGCTCTTTCGAAAACAAGGTGAAGAGCGACCTACGGGGATAAAACAAAACAACGAGACCGGGTACGGTAGACTCGGATAACGCCCATCCGCTGCAACTTCGTAACAATTTATCGGCGCGATATACACAGCCATATACCGGCACTCCACTCGCAAGTTAATTCGTTATTCGTGATTTTATCTCATTAGGACGCGAGGACGATGCGTAATTACGAACGTTAATAAACCACTCGTTCTGCTCTCTCTCTCTCTCTCTCTCTTTCTCTCTCTCTCTCTCTACCCTCGACTCTTCCTATCGAAATAAAGAAAAAAATTGTTCGGAAAAAATAAACGAGAATAGCGGTACGTTGTAGCGACAAACGAGCGTTTCGATATTTACTTCCATCGTCCATGCCGATAAGATCGGAATAATATTTCTGTGAAAAGAGAAAAATTAGACGCGGCCTTGGGCGAATTAAGGAGAGCCGGAATCGATAAATCCGCGCGTCTAGGAACTTGGTACGAACGCGTTACTATTCGCGAAGGTCGTAGCCAGATGTGCTTCGATGCGCGCGGAATATTATCCTCGCTATTAATCAGGATTTCGCTGGGCACCCCGTTGGCGGCGAACACGCGCCCGCTCAACCACCGTTCAACCCCCGTGCGCTCGTCCCGTAACGACGGCCATTCGTGCTTTTCTCTCTCTCTCTCTCTCTCTCTCTCTCTCTCTCTCTCTCTCTCTCTTCCACTCCTCTGGGTCATGACGATTTATCACGAAAAATCGCGAGCTCGTACGGCGAATCCAAAGCTCGGTGGATTTCCCCCCTCGCTTTGGTTTACGACAAGACGCGAGAGAGTCGCGAATACAGTCTTCGGCGAGTTATCGGTATGCAAGCGAGTGCGAGACGTCGTTAGTCGCACGAATATCTCTCCTCTGGCTTCTCCTTTTTCCACCCTTTCTCCGCGGCGCGCCGGTTCAAGGTCAACTCGATGCGCGGCCATTGCGCGCGCTAACCAAGAGCCCTCTCTGTGATTTATCAATCGACGAGCCGTTTTTCCACGAATTATTCGTACGTGGAGAACGATTGCGATAACTCATATAAACATCCCCAAGATACGCGACTCCCCGAGCATTAAATCGTACCGGATACGCCTCTTTATAAGTATCTATCGCTTACTTTCGAATCGCGAATCTCGGGAGCGAGAGGCCCCTTCTCCCTCCGTCAACGTTCGCTAGCCGCGCACCTTTCGAGTCGAATATTCGTCTCGATTAACGACGTCATTAAATCACGTCATTACACTCGAGACTCGTGCAATAAATTCGCGGTTGGCTAGGAATCCGCGAACGCGGGTGCTGTATTATGGCGCGGCGTAAGCCTCGACGGCGCGTTTTCGCGCGAGGAGCCACTCAGACAGCCACCCCACTCACGATCCTTTTCCTATCTCCCCCTCCCCCCCCCCCCTCTCACTCCACCTCCGCGGCAAAGCCGTATCTTCCCCTCCGTACACGCCACCTAAGTGGTACTTTTCCGCGGCGATGTAGCCAGTGGAGCGTGGCGAGGAGCTTCATCCTCTCTCGGATCCCAGCGCGATGTACTCTCTTATACGCGTCAGCGACTCACCTGAAACAAAAAGGGGACCGGTTCGTTAGCGGGTGTGTTTTTACGCCAGGCCGCACGGTAGATTGATTTAACGTCAGCCGATCCTCCATTGAGCGTCTTAACGCCCTATCGCATCCCGTGTATCTGCGCCTTCATCTCCCTCTCTCTTTCTTTCTCACTTGTTCACTTCGTGTTGTACACATCGGATAAATTCATGCGTTCCCCGTCCACAGAGATTGGATCGTTAATCGATCATTCGCGAAACGCAATTTCGTATTCCGATGTAAATATTTTAATTTCAGCCAGGATATAACTCAAATACACCGATTCGGAGTATTTGTGAACAATGATATCTAAAACCTTCGAGCGAGTGAGAGATAGCCAAAGGTTCCCGATAAATACGTAGGAAAAGGGAATTAACGTTGGTATGGATCCATAAATTCGAGTTTCGCGATTTGTAGATGTATTGTATCGATTGTGTGCATGCATGAGAGGGAGAGAGAGAAATAGGCAGGGTGTGTCGCGTCAAGTAAACGACGATCGTTATTACATGCGCGAGGACATATGTGTGTAACTGTCCAGACGCGTTACAGAACGCGCGTCTCGTAACACCTTGACGCTAATACCGATAAATTAACGTCAACGAGATGCCGTCACGACGTCAAGATACCTCCGTCTCGCCTCGCCGCCCCATACAACGATATATTGTGCGTGGTTCGCGATCGCGAGTTTCGATTTATTATCGAGTTCTGCCGGCGTATAAACGCTGTGAATTAATTTCTCATTGCGTCACGAGGCAAAAGTGGCTCGCTCGGCTCTCGCGATGGTTATCGAAAAATTAAACGGGAATCGGGTAAAGTTATTTCCCTTATGAAATGTCAAATTTTATGTCCGTACGAATGCGCAGAAAAGGATTATGCGAGGAATGGAAGGAAAAAATGCGAGGGAAATTTATCTCGAAACAAGAAGGAAGAGAGAGAGAGAGAGA
This sequence comes from Goniozus legneri, assembly GCA_003055095.1. Classification (NCBI taxonomy): domain Eukaryota; kingdom Metazoa; phylum Arthropoda; class Insecta; order Hymenoptera; family Bethylidae; genus Goniozus; species Goniozus legneri. The sequence goes on from NCVS01001261.1 coordinate 13,296, forward strand.
GAGAGAGAGAGAGAAAGCCGATTGAGACTCGCGTGCAACGAGTTCCCGGATTCTCGCACTATGAGAGCGTTATATGAAGCCCCCTGCGCGACGAACGAGCGGCTCGCAATGCGGGCGTATTCCGGTATTCCATACCGTTTTCCAGCGATTTCTCGTAGCGATTTATGAAGCCGGAATGGAGAAAGAACGGGCACGATACTGGGCCCTGCCCTCGGTATATCGCGCACCGCATCCATTACGACGTTCCACTATCGAGTTCGTTTGCGCACTCCTCTCTCTCTCTCTCTTTCTCTCCCTACGTATGTGTGTGTGTATTTCTGCATTGCGCGCGTATGCAGCTCACGCATCGAGAGCGTCGCACGCCTGTCGACCTTTCGCTATATACGAAATAAAACTCCGCGGCACCCTCACCCCATCCGAAACGTCATCGGCTCCCGACGCAGTATGGTCAATCTCTGTGATTTACGTTTATCGTTGCTCCGATACGATATTTCATCTCGAAAACAAGAGGACTGGGGAGAGAGAAAAAGAGCAGGGGTCAGAAACGAAGAAACGGGCCCGCGGTTATAAATTTCGACGTTGCGTTTAATCGGAACGCATTCGAGAGCGAGGTTTTTTTCCCTTGTCTCGGTGTCCAGTTTCGCCGTAACGAATCTCGGGTTAATGCGATGGAATTTGTATCGACGTTGATATTAGCGAAGGATAGTTTTGGGTAGACGTAGGAAGGATGGACTTCGCTAGCCCGTGACGCGGCTGCCGATTTAATCACATTTGGCCCTGGTGTCCAGTGCGCGCTGGTAAGAGGATCGGAGGGCCCTAAGCTTTCTGGTCGAACTTGGTATCAAATTGATAGTACATAATCCGTAATTATGCGTTATAACTATCCTTATGATTCGATTCGAACCAACTCGATCCGCGCTACTTTTTTCAATTAGCGATTAAAATTCGAAAAGAAGAATTTCAATTTTCATAAAGCTACTCCGTGTAACGTCGTAAAACGCAGAGACAGTTATTTCTCTCGAACGAAGTTCGCATTCGGAACTTTTTCCGCGAGCGTTAACTAAAATCCAACGGAGCTCTGGCTCCGTGAGAAAAACTTGTCATGAATTTAATTGAGATCATTGGGAAAGAACTCGCGAAGTTACAAACGAGTGGTGATTACTTTATCTTCGAGTATCGGGGGTCTATTATTCAGCGAGGTGGGGGCGAGAGGGGTCTCGATAATTACGGGCGAAACGAGCGGCGCGTTTAAATGACTGGGCGATAAGGAGGCGCGATGTGATAAACGCGACACGGGACAAAAGTTGGCGAGACAGATACATCTAGTGACTCCCGCGGTCGAAGAAAAGAAACAAGATCGATACCTGACTCCCGTCGGCTCTCGTGTCCGATAAAGGCGCAATTATCGAGGAGTCTAATCGCGATAGCGAGCGACACGAGTTCGCGATATATAATACACATAACCTCGGGCTGGTAAAACTGGCGTGAGAGCTAATTTTAAAATACCGTGGCGATTTATCGTCGATATATGTACCCTCACGGCGTTTCGGAATGAAGCGGCAATTAAACGCGATCGTCGATGCGTGAGCCGAATTATCGCTTACACGTAGGCTGGGATTATCGAGGCCTCGTATAGCCGCGACGGGCAATACGCGATTGGCACTGCCTATACCCGGCTAATTAATTTCGCGAGGGAAAGGCTCGTCTTGCCGAGCGCGTGTACGCGAGCCTCTCCTGCCGCCACCGCCGCCGCTGCACGAATATTTATGTATATCGAGCCCGGGAGATCCGCGTTATTTGTTTAACGTGGCAACCGATCGCCGCGATAAATCCGATCGCATAGATATACGAACGATTTCAGTCGATACACCTAGGAAAATATGACGAATCGAAACGAGCCGCGGCCCGGAACCGGCGTGTATATCTGTGTGGATACAGCAATGCTCCGGATCGATCGGCGGAATCTAACGGAACGCTTCGAACGATTAAAACCGTCTCGATAAATCTCGTACGGGTCACTTCGTTCGCGAAACGGCACATTCCGTGAGAGATACGCGATGATCGATGAGGTAGTTACAACGCTAACGATTATCCGCGAGAGTTCCAATTTCGCGATCGCGCGCTCTCTCCACCCGCCGAATAAATAATCTCTCTCCCGCTTCCAAGTCCGTATACTTCTTCTTATTTATTCGCTCGTGGATAGAGCTCTCTCATAACGATCGCACGCGCAACGAAAAGACACGCAACGTCTAACCCCCACGGGTCTCTCGCGCGCGGTTTGTACTTCCATTTTTAACGATCCGAGCGCAAAACGATGCTATAAAAAATAATCAATACGAGGTGGAGAACGACCCTCGCAGCATTCGGCGAAGTGGCTGCGAGGACGCGCGCCCGAGTGCTCGAAGAGCGTTGCGAGAACACCGAGGTCGCGATTGAAAATAACGGTGCGTACGCATCGATAGTCGCTTTTATCGGAAATAACGGATTAACGATGCATTTTCCGGGCGAGTTAACGGACGCAGGAGAGGAGGGGGTGGAAAAAAGAAATAATAACGCAGAGTGGGAAGAGCGCGTGCTCGGCATTTTAGCGCCATTAGAGAAGAGAGGCGATTTTAATGAATTTTGCAAACGACGCGCGTAATGCGCGTAAATGCGTTTAACACTCGGTCCAATTAAAGTCCTCGTTAATAAACTGTCGGGATCGGTTAAATAGCGTCGCGCTCTGTCGGTTTAAAAACCCAATTTTCTCTCTTTCGCCTGCTCGCTCTCCCCTCTGGGTATTTCTCGCTAATCGCGCTTAGAGGCACAGGAAGATAAAGATATAAAATATATCGTGGCTTACGCTTTGCGTGCCTTGTTAGTGGTGGATTCCGCGCGCAACGAACGAGTGGGAGCGGTTAAGACGGATAGACGGCGAATACACACACACATACACAACACACGTTGAGAGGGGAGTTCGCAAAACGCCGAGGATTCTCGTTTCACGGTATTTCGAATCGCGCGGTCACGAATGAGCCTCGATTCTCGAGAGCTCGACGTTTTATCATCTCGCGTGATTATTTTCCTCCCTCGAATGATATACGAAAAATAAGGGAAAAAAACCCGTTGGCCGTTATTCTTGCCAACATTTCGCGCGCAAGAAAATTTGCAGGGGAGTTTACACAGTCCGTAAAAATGTATAAACGAGTTTAGCAACAACAAACTCGAAATAAACTGACGGAATGGCGAAAAACCGTTATATCAAATCGAAAATTTGCATTGGAAAAACATTCTCCTTTCTCGGGACACGCTCCGATGCGACAGTCGCTTCAAGTATGCGCGCGTTCGTCACGGCTCACGGAGAGATGTTCTTTGCCGCATAAAGCATGCATATGTCTCCTGCCTCGGCTCCTTTTCGCAAAAAGAAGGCAAAAAAGGCGCTTCCGGCTTCTCGCATTGTCTGTGACGCGCGCGGATGGCCGGGCGTTCGCGCGAATAAAATTTATACGACTATAGAGCGCAAATATCGGCCGAATGAGAGTTTCACGCGAGCACGATAAGATAGGAACAAATGAATAATTGAACGGCCAGCTGTCAAACGGCAGCTAGGGTTACAGAGACGTTGATAACCTTTTCTCTCCTCCGTGTGACTCCATATTTAACGAGATCGCGATTCGAGCGTATAGTTAATGACGAGCCTACCGAGAATAGAAACGGAAATTCGATTAAGCAAAGTACAGTGGCAGTCAATCGCGATTAGTCCCAAGCTTCCCTCGAGCTCGCTAATTTTCCGCTACAAATTTTCCCCGTGAAATCCTCGCTTCAGCAGGACGGCCTCGTCTAGACCGGTGGAACGACTCGCGCGAAAATAGATTTCATTGCCCGGGCCGATTAGCCGCTGGTTTTCACGCGGCGAGAGTCTCGCTGCCTGTCGCCGGTGCACAGCTGCTAGGGTATCGAGAAATATAGACGGGAAGAGGAGAGGCCGGTCATCAGCTGGAGGCGAGAGAGGAGAAAAGCGTTAACGACGAGCACGACCTGCAGGGAGCATCCGGTAGTGGGTTCTCATCCTCGAAACCCGTTCGGGCGAGTCCGCCGATCGCGTCTGAGAGTCGACCTCGACTATTATTATCGTCTCATCTCCGCTC
>NCVS01001266.1:0-47637 GCA_003055095.1 Goniozus legneri
TACTGGAGAAATAGTTCACATTATAGGATGCTTACCAAAAAAGATAACTGTACTGTTATATAAAATTGTATGTGTTTAGTATAGGTTTTGTAAATTTATTGCCATATGTATTTTGTTTATTTTACATTGTGAACATAAATAAAATTCTTTATTTTGGCAACATTTCGTTCTGTGATTATTTGCGAGGATTAACATTGAAAACAGCAAAAAAAGTTTAGATTGCAGTAAAAGTCGCACGCGCGCACGTTATTTATAAATGTACTCGTTGAATATAAAATTAATTCTTCGCGAAAAAATCAGTAATCGATGTCTCGTCTTTTTGCTATTATTATGATGTATAAAAAGTTTACATTAAACCTATGAATAATAAAAGAAATCACGCTAAAATACGAAAAATTACGTGAATCTCGCTTTTTACGGTTAAATCATTAACGACAAATAGACTCGTCAACAAAGAATTTTGTTCGTTTCGACAATATCTGCAACTTTTACATTTTAACCTAAGCCTCATCTCTTACGGTTTTCAAAAAAATCGAGAAAAACTGATTTTTTCGACTTTGTGAATTTTTTTGTAAGCTGTGCAACGATTTTGAAAAAAATAAAGTTATGCGAAGTTCTGTATTGCGCCCTCAAGTAAGATAGCATCTTTTGTTTTCTCAATGTTCGTAACGTAAATAAATTTACTCAATGTTCTGTACTAGTCTCGCTCAAGTTCGTACCTGAACGTTAGTCGAAAGCTATCCGTTTTGGTATTCCCAGGTCTCTTTTATTATTCAATTTGTTTGCTTTTTTGTACTTTTTTTGTGTTTTTTTTTTTATTATTGATTTCTTTCTATGGTATTGCGATAATTTATAACCATATATGGTATTTCTAACAAGTGTAGTATAGTGTAATATACACTGAAAATAGAAATTTATTGAATGTGTATATTTGGTTGCATATGTTGAAACAAACATTAAGTATAATCAAACAAATATTTATTTAAATTGAAGATATTAATTTTAAATAATATTTCTTAATTTTTACTAATAATCAATTTTATTGAACAAAATATTTATCAGTATATTTTTAAATAGCAAGTAGCTTCATCAAATATTTATCTTCATTTAGTATTCTAATTTATGATGTAGATACTCGACTAGAGTGTGAAATTCTCGCGAGAAAGCCTAATTTGCAATAAGGTGACGAGCAAGCTGTGCAAGATGATTTCGTGAGCCGCCTAATTTTGTAAGGTCGAAGACGACGAAGAGCGTTGAAAGGAAATTCTTTTAATCAGGGGAGATAGTATAGCAGCGCGAAGGGTCGCGTATGTCGGTCAGCCATTTTAATTATGGTCCGCTTTTGGACCCTTTCAGACGCATCGGACGATTACGTAATCCGTGGTTATTATACTCGGCGCGATGACCTCGATTTTACGCGAGTAGACCACGTCGAATTTCGTTATGCGAACGCGCTTTACGAGCTTGCAGCTTCTGACCGGACCGGAATATGGAGTCCTCGTTATTAGACTAGGAATTACTGAAGATATTTAATTGAAAGTCTCTTCATTGTTTACATTGAATTATCACACTCTTCTCTGTATGTATAAACTCTGTAAACAAAAATTTGTTGAGTGTATTTAATATTTGCTGGGCAAAATAATTTGTAGAATTGCAGATATTAATTTCATTCAAACTAACATTTATTAATTTTATCGAAATAAATATTTATTTGAACGTATGCAAGTAAATATTGAGTACATCCAATCACATTTTTTTCAGTGTATTACACTTACACACTTTATTTTATTTGTTTTCCTAAGAAGAGAGTACGTGTTTTTTTCTTCAATGGTATGATTGTTTCATGACCAAGAATTTGGTAATAACAATATAAATAATTTTTTTAACAACAAACTGTCTTTAAAGTTACACTTTAGGTGCATCTTTGCTGAAATTGATATTTTTGTTACTAGGCCGTAAAGTGTCGTTCTACGCACAAGTGTTATTTTGAGTAAAGGTTTCAGTACTTGAAATCAGACGAGGCTGTAAAATGACACCTAAAGTGAAGTGAGATTTAAAATGAGGACGTCATCACTTTACCGCACGGTAAAAACAATCGTTCATTTTTTGTTACTGATACACGTGAAATGCGACTTTCAGGCTGATTTTAAGCTGCAATGTTGAACTTAAGTGAAAGTAGTTTGTAAAGTTGCACTTTACGTGCATCTGTAATGAAAGCAGTATTACACTACGTCGTACGAAATTTAACCCTTTCGTGTCCAAGGAAAATATTTTTCCCTTTTACAAAATATCGATTGTTTAACCCTTTGAATGCTACGGGCGCATATATGCGTTTGTCACTTTTTTCAAGCACCTACACAATTAACACATTGTTGACGGGTCACGAGTAAACTCGTGCAATATTCCATTACATATAAATAATAGCCAATCAGCAAAATGTTAATACCATTATATGTGTGTGAGATACGTATAAATGCATTCCTTAGTATCAACAAAATTTAGTCTAGCGAAAAAGTATTCAGTCCACAGCGGTGACACAGACCGGGAGCGCTCCGCAGTCAAAAGGTTAATTATTATTGAATCAATATTTTTTTTTACTGAATGACAAAATAAAACGTGTGTCCAAGGCAGCAAATGTGTTTCTGAATGAACAAAAAAAAAAGAAGTGTCAAACTGTTTTTTTTTTTGTAATATTCTCTATTACTTTACACCCACAATAGCTAAACTATTGTGTTGTATTGGCATATTTAGTTTCGGAAATATTATGGTCCTGAAAGGGTTAAAACTTTTCTAGCCAATCCTCGACTCTCGGTCCTCTCTCAGAGTCAATACACAGTTTTTCGACGTTACAAACCTCGCAGAAATATCTCGTGGCACGTTTAGCTGTGTACACAAAGCGGTCTCGCACAATTCCTGGAGCGGGTTTCTGTAGCCGTACGAGCCAAGCCAAGACAAACATGATTGCGGGTGGCAGGCGTATGCGCAAGCTCTTTATGCTCACGGGCGTGAGTGTTTTCGGATCAAACATAATCTTGGCGTACGCTTATTGTACACCGTGAGTAGCTTTCGTAATCCCCCGTGAGATTTTTGACTAAATAGAAAATTCGAGCGATTTACGAATCGACCTCGTAAAGTGATTATTGTCAATAATATATTGATTCTCGAATACCTGCAATTTTTACAACACTTTTTATAAATTAACCCTTTCAGGATCATAAGATTTTCAAGACTATAAATATGCCAGTACAACACAATATTTTAGCTACTGTGGATGTAAAGTAAGAAAATATCACAAAAAAAAGACAGTTTGGCAGTTCTTTTTTTTTATTTGTTCAGAAACACATTTGCTGCCTTGACATTCAGTAAAAAAATATTGATTCAATAATAATTAAACAATCGATAACGATTTTTGTAAAGGGAAAAATATTTCCCTTGGGGGTGAAAGGGTTAAAAACATTTCTACTCGTAAATTTCAGGATAATAAGGTTTAATTAAAACCCTATTTATTAATTAAGTAATAATTAATATATTATATTATAACTTTTATCAATTAAAACACTCTTACTCGTGAGTTTTAGGGGTTTTTTACTCAAATTATATATTGAATTAAACTTGAAATGTTATTCTACTACGATTGTAACATATAAATAAAATATTTTATATTTATATTATATTATATTATATTATATTAATATTCAAAGCAGCATCATAAATCCTATTCAGTCACTGTGAAAATAAATAGATTTTCAGTTGCAAAATTTTTGCAAAAAGTTACTGTATTATCAAGTTTAATTCTATTTTCGAATGATGCGTTTCCTCCTAAACTCTAAAAATAAAAATTTATGAATTTTCAAGACAAACTTCATATAATTGCTCTAATTCATCCGAGGAGTGTATTCTATGTGAACTGAAAATTTTTTGAATAACATTGAATGCTTCGTTTGAAGTAATTCTTTTCCTTAATGCATATAATGCAGAATAATAGCGAGCAAGGTACAAGCAATTCGTTCATTATTCAACAAAGATAAGAATCTACCTCTTGAATGTAGTCGGAAGTCGAGAGGCATGAAAACCGAGGGAAGTCGTCTCGTCAAACGTCGCGTTTGTATACCCGGAAAAGCTGCAAAGGTACGCCAGGCTTTTGAGAGGTGCCTTGATGTGACGTCACGAGTGCACGAGACCATAAACGTCAACACTCGCGCGTGAATTCCGATTATGCCGGCGCGCATTCGCGAGATAATCTCGATGCGAATTACACGCAACCATGTATTTTCACTTCTGCTACGTCGATAACAATAACAGATTTGTTAATTCCACGTGACGAATTTTCAGTTTATTTTAATTCTATAACAACACGTAATAATCGCTTTAATGAGCTCAGGAAAAGCATATTTTCATGAATTCTATTAAATTTATGCAATGAGATTATTGTTCTATAAACAATTAAGAGTATCAAACAGACACATTTGAAGAGTATATTTTTGAAATTTTTTATTAAAAAATTTTAGCTTTTTTCGGTTGACAAGATGATTCTTCACAGGTTCATATGAAATTAAAACCCCAAAAGTTCTCTTTTAGTAGATAGATAAACTTTGTGCTGAAACGAGAAAATTTGAAAAATATTTAAATTTGAAAATTTAGTGGAGTTTTAAACAAAAAATCTTATTTCCTTTATTTACAAGATAATATCATCTTGAAAGAGTTGAACCAAATTGTAACTTTTCGAGAAATTGTTTAGTTAATAATCAATAATATTTAAAGATAATTAAAATTTAAGTTAAATTTCAAGTTCAAAGTTTTAAAGTAAAGTTGTAAATTTTGAATTTAACGTTTTAGTTTTGAGTTTCAATGGTTCTTTACATTTAACGTGATTTAGACAGAACTTCTTAAGATTCTATCTCTTAGAATATTTCTTCGATCAATTTGAAACTTTTGAGGAATATTTCATAAATCTCGTATGATTCAATAAGCCAATGAAAAATTCGATATTTTAGAAATCTGAAATCCATGTATACGTTAATCGCAGCACCCTGAATGCCAAACTGAATTTAGTCGAGTAATTTCTCATTGATTCACATTAATTTTGATTCTAGATTATCAAAATATGAAAATATACTGTTTGGTCGAGTTAAATAAATTCTGGAAACATTCGAAATTCAATATGGTAGACATCGATAACCCGGCACACGTGGTTGCGGTACTTCAGGCGCGGCTGTGCGTGCCGTGGATGCAGAGTTGGTAAAATAATGTAAATAAACCGGTTCACGGTTTATCAAACGCGAGTTTCATACGCTCGTGAAATTCATCGTAGATATTTGGTGGCGTTATTGAACGATTATTCGGACGATTATTTCGATGCAGAATACGAGAATGTTGCGCGTTAATTTATCAGCGACCTATCGAAAATTGAAATTTATTTATGATCCGATACTATAGTTCCAATGTCTGAAATTATATTCGATACAATACGATAAAATACGTGAATTTGGGAAAATATTGAGTCATAACACTGGTCTACAGAATGTTACACGAAAACTTATGTGTAATTATAATAGTTCAATAGATACTTCACACAAAAAATAAATTGTCACATCAGATTTCTTTTGTGATGCCAAAATACATATTTTAATTAAATTTATCAAACTGCATATGAGAAGCAAAAAATCGATAAGTAGTTGATAACAAATTTTGTGATGAGAGAAACACAAAAATGATCACATCAGATTTCTTTTGTGATGTCAGAAAAAATTTTAATTAAATTTATCAAATTGCATATGAGAAGCAAGAAATCGATAAGTCGTTGATAAAAAAAACTAAGTGATCAAAAATTTTGTGATGAGAGAAACACAAAAATGATCACGAAATTCGTGTGACGAAAACAGTGTTTACCAATGTAATTTCAATTCTTACATAAATTTGAAAGAGCTTCCAACTCGGACACTCCTCTTGTTTCTTTCGAGTTTCAATTTATTTCACAAGAGAAGTAAATCCCACCGGTCCAACGACGTGAAAACAATTTCTCATCATTAGGAAGAAACCACGCCGTTAATAATTTTCCGAAAAGGATTTACGAACCCATCCTCGTGCTTACAGCGGTGAGCTATCGAGTCGCGAAAGGAAAACATTTATATTTACAACATGAAAGAACCCACAGCGGAATAAATACGTTCTCGAAATCAATACTTCCGTTGGATTCATCGGATGAAAAGGAGCGACTTCTTTCCGCTCGTACATTCCAGCTGAATCGAGTGCATATTCAAACACATTCAGTAAAAAAAAAAAACTACGGTAAAGATACTAAATTTGACGTTGCACCGAATGAGCGAGTTTTGCTTGATACTGCGATTCATCGCTGCGCTGAATTTTCTCTCGGAATTTTCGGTGCTGGATTTCAAATACTATAAAATACCAAAAATGGAAAAATACTCAGAGGATATCTTTATAAAAATGTTCAAGGGGAAACCATATGAAATCCGAGTCAAGAAATTTATTTTCTTGTAACTTAAGAAACGATATTTCAAGTTTTCTTTGAGGATTTTTCTAAATTAAAATTTTCAATTTTATTGAATCTTTGTTGAAAAATTTTCCTCTCTCCATCTCGATTTTCTCGAGTTTTCTTGCGGCTAATCACGATAGTTCTCGAACTCATCAATTCGAACCGCGAGGAAACGAAGCTAACGAAGCGTAGCGATGGAATTACGTTGCGAACGAGATAGACCGTCGAGAAATCTTCGCTATTCTATGCAAACATATCGACTTTAAGAAATTCTAGAGATCATTGGCACGGAATTCGTACATCCAAGCGAGATCTCTTTCTATTTATCTTGATTGCGCTTAACCGAGGCGGAATCGAATTTTAGATTCATGCATACTCGACTGGGTGATACGAAAAACTTTTACGAAAATTCGTTCTATTCGTTCATTTGAATAATCGATTACATAGAGCACCCCCTGCTTGGTTTATTTATTTATCCCCTCGACCGGCGTCTTGAGAAAGAACTATTCGGTCTCGATATGTATACAGGGTGACCGTATCTTCATATGCATGCACTAGAAAAAGAATTGTTGAATTTACATAATATTTATTTGCATAGGTTCATATAAATATCAAGTACATTTAACAACAAATTTGGTTAAATTAATAATCGTAATTTTGTTTTAAACAATATTTCTTTGTCCCAAGTAATAAATTCATTTCATTCAACAAAATATTCATTTCTATATTTTTAAATAACTAGAAGCTTCAATAAATTTTTATTTTCATTGTGTATATGAAATGAAAGAAAAAATAATATTTTTATAAATATTAGGGACTATGTGAATTTTAATAGCAATGTTTTTTATTTTGTATTTAAATTTCAATCCGTTTACCGAAATAATTAATTTAAGAAAATGGATACAAAATAGAAAAAAAGAAATTGGCTCGAAATGTCATGTAACTGGATATCAACTCAAATGAAGAATTAATTATGAAGATGTTTGACAATTACTTTTAATATTATCAGAAATCTAATTAAATTCCTCAGAATTGGCAAAAAATATTTTACAATTTAGGTTTATTTATATAAGGATTTTAATGTATTAGGGAGTTATATTTAAAGTAGGTATCTAAATAGAAAATGTTGTGAAAACAAACAAAAACAAAACAAACAAATAAAAAAAAACATAAACATAATAAACATGTTTATATGTTAATAGAAATGTTTTTGTATTAGGGTATTAGGTTATTAATATTTAAATTAGTATTGAGACAAAAAATATAATTTTGAGATAAGAAATGAACGATTGAAAACTGAATTTTCTGGACACTCGGTGTGTCTCGGCGTCAGAATCGCGTTGCGGATTCCCGAGCACTCCGATCTCAATTTAATTCGTATCTCTCCTGGATTTTCCCGGGCTCAACGTCAAGGCCGTATCGCGGAAAAGCCTCAAAACACGTTCGAGGAGTCACCATTTGCTTTTCGGGTCGAGTGCGGTATGGATAGGGGCACCGTTTCCAAGTCGAGACCCGCGGGCATACGTGCGACGAATGCCCATTCGTCCACGCAAACGAGAAGGAAATTACGGCCAAAGAGCTGCTTACCTCCACCCTTCGAATTCAGTAACTCTTCCCTCTACAATTTCACTCTTCCTCATTTTCAACTGACGAATTTTTCTTCTTCTCTTTCTCCTCTCCCCTACTCGTCTCGCAGGAATTATTTTCATTCGATTAATCGAATATTTTAACTGGGAGAGAAAAAATTGATGAGAAAATTTGTCTCGCTTAAATTCTCGGGGGAAGAACAGAGAAAAAGTAGCCAGGAGTGTAAAAGAGAGAACGAGAAATTCTTCGTCGTAGTGGTGAAAGTTGTACGATAATTTTCACGAGATAGTAGAAGCTAAATTCTTAAGAACTGAAATTTGTGCATTTGTGCAGGAACTTAGTATGTACTAAATATTTCAAAATTGTATTGAGATTTAAATGTTGGATAGTTCACAAAATTCTGTGATAAAAAAGTTGTCTTTTTGTTTCGAAAAAAAAAAAAATACCTCAAGGACTTCAAATAGCAAATTATTTAAAAAGTATACTTTGTTTAGAGTTTCACGAATCGATTGCTGCCAAATGTATGTACCGTTTAATTACTCTTGTTAATAGTAGGTACACTAATTTTTCAATGGCAGGTCTAATCTAAAATATTAAAAATATACATTGTTGAGAATTTTGAGATTCACCAAATAGTATATCAAGAACTTTACTTTTTAATTTTCCACTCAAAAATAATTCTCTTATAAAAAATTTCAACTTTTAAATATTTCTACTGTAAAAGATATCCAGTTTGCCAGAAATTTCACTCTTATCGATTTCAATTGTCGATCATTTAACATTTTTTATATAATCAATATCAATTGTATTCATATTTGTATTTTTATCGTATTATATTCATATTTTGTTAAGGACTTAGTTGAAATGAGTTAAAAAACGTTTATATCAAAAACATCATATGACAAAAACAGAATTAAGCGAAGCAGAAATTTTTGGTTCAAATATTCAAATATTGAAATCTTCTGAGGGAAAAATATTCAGAAGATGAAATCTTTTGAGTTGAAATTATTTTCGAGTAGGAACGTGTAAAATGTGTCAAATTGGAACAGAAAAATTTAAAATATTTTAAAATAGAAGAACAAAGAGTAAAGTTGTCATTGTGCCCACCAAACGAATATTGTCCGATGTAACTTGGACACCCCGTATACATTTACATATATACGCGTCTGTTGGTAGCTAGAGTACCACTTCGCGCATGAGTGCATTTCGTTGCTCGTTCCTCTTTGTCACGAGAGCTAGTGCGATTCCTAGATGACATCTTCGCGTGCGCGTGAATAAAGCTCATATCGAATCAGTGTCCGACTGCGAATTTGTTGGGATAAAAGACGTTTCTACTGAATTTCTAAAAAAATTTCATATGTTGGCTCGGTATTATCTAATAATTATTATTAAATTTTGATCTCGGCAACTGTGATACTACGGTATCTTCATAGATTTCGTAAAAAATTAAATTGAATGTTTTCATTTATTGAATTTCAAAATCAAATTCAATTCAACAAATTTACTACTGAATTGACCTAGTATTGATCAGGACTGTCCCAGTATTAGATGTACACTGTTCCAGTTTAGAATTTAATGAAACTTTTCTACTAACCAAAATTATTCTGGACCAATTTATATTTTTTTTTTTTTTTTAATATTTTTACATTTAACCAACTAACTTTGTATAAATAACTGCATATATTTATACAAAAATTGTAAGATTTAATGATGTGATATAATGTATAATTGAAAAAATTTTTCATAAATATCATTTACAATTTGTTGATTCATTCAACTTCAAATAGATGTTGTTCAACCAAGTTAGGTTTATTATTAATACTTCATCCAATATCATTACTATTCTTTCTTTTTTATTTTATTTTGGCTGCCTACTGCAATTTTTTTTACAAAATATATTATTTTACACTTTTCTTAGAAATTTTTGATTTAGTTTAGTTGCCACAACTGTCCCAGTAATGGTTATTTTAACAACAAAAATGTTTTTCCAACAAATTTTAAAAGTAAGAAAATAAAATACAAATATCAAAAATTTTTCGCGAATTGGGCAACTTTGTCAGAGCAGAAAGTTCTTGACACATTCGCGGCGATGCTTTATCCAAGATGGGAGGGCGGAAATTGTCGGAAAGGGCCTTAAAATGCAATTTCGTCGGGAACCCGCGGACTCGTGAATCGAAGGAGGTCGGGCTCACCCGCGCGTTCCGGTAGAAAGCCGATCGAAGTGGAACGGGCTCTCTGTATGAATATCACCGACGTCTAAATCCGGCCGATGACGCTGCAACAGTCTCGACGGACCCGCATCAATCACCCTGATTCACGCTCTGTACTCATCCTCACCCACATCCAACGTCCGCGGATAATCCTGACTTATATAATAGTATATGTAATGTATATGGAAAATGAAACTCCCATTCCTCCTCAATACACTCTATCACAGTTGAAAATTTTGTGTTCCTGTGTATAAAATTTATGTAATCACCTTTTTTTGTGTTATTTTTGTAACACATAAATATGTACAATTCACAAACTGTGGTTGTGTTAATATTTTCGGTGTGTTATGGCTGTAAAATTAACACAACAATGTGAGTGGACCGTTTGGGACATGTGAATTATGTTAAATTAAACACAAAATTTTTAACTGTGTAGTGTTAAGACTTGTGACAACGTTTTCCACTCGTTGCTCCCCCACTCACCTCTTTCCGTACCCTTAAGGCTTTCGTTAACCTCCCCTGTCTCTCCCCATTATCGTTGAAGCTTTCAAAATTTTCTGTTGCGAAAGAATTGAGATCAATTAATTAACCAAATATACAAAATTCGTATGGAAAATGAAATTCACCCACGTCATCTCGAGGCACCGTCGACCGCCATCCATGCAAATCTGGAGAAAAAAAAGTTGTCCTCCTTCGGCACTTCGTTAACCAACTTTTTCATCGATCTAATAAAAGGATCGGAGAAGTGAATTTACCGCAAGGAAATGAGATGCATTCGGCGTGGGAGTTTTTAAGGAAAAAATAGCTCGATCGAGGAGTCGGAATTATCGAAATACATCAGTGCAGCGTGCAATTTATTCAATCGAGTTTCATTCGCGTGAAAATTCCTGCGCGTCGTTACATTGTTTGAAAAATGAAGAGAATTGTGTCGGGCAAATGAGAATTAAAATGCATTTTTTATGCATCGGTGCACACGAAATTCTCTCGATATTTTTATTTTGGTGCTAGATTTGTTGATTTGATCATTTTTTTCGATATAGAATTGCATTTTTCAGGGCATACGAAATTTACTATAAGAAAAATATTAATTGCAATAGAATGCAATTATTAGAACATTCGTTTGACGTTATTTGCAAACTACTGGGAACCGTTGTGAGACAATATGAAGCAAATCGTCTTCGATGTACACACAAGAGAGGGTCCTTTTCACAAGGATCGATAATCCTACGTCCAAGGATGGCTCTGTACGGATTGCAATTTATCCGCAAACGCGGTGAAACTCGTAAAGGAGCCCGCTCACTGGATCAGCCCACGAACAAATAACGATTTTCGACGTTGAGCCCGCTTTCGACTCGATAGAGTCGATCGGATAGAAAAAGAACTTTTATTCGCGAACCATAGGCTCACGAAAGGCCACTTTTTTTAGTTATTCATGGCCAATCCTCAACGTGGAATAATTTTACCAAGTAGAATGAAATTTCGCTATATTGGATTTGCTCTTTTATCCCTTTTTTTTCATCGAAAAAGAGGAGTGCGCGTTTTCGGTGATAAACTCGACGATAATTCGGACATCCCGCTGTAAAAGCTCTGATCGCAATCGTTTAATACTGGAATTCAAATTTTTTATTGTTTAAGTTATCGAAGTTGCGTATAATTGAGTTTAAACAACTGCTACGTCTAGAAATGAGATTTTAAAGGACTGGATAAGACTTAATAAAACTTTTTATTTAAGACGAATGTCTTATTGAAGGTTCAATATCAACTTGACATCATCTGTAATAAATCATTCATATTTACTTATTTACTGAAATTGAGTTTTAAAGTTAAAACAATCTCACATCAATTTTATTTATTTTCGTAACCAATAACTAGTATTGAAATAAATAAATCAGTTATCATGAAAATGAAATTTATTATTATGTTACTTTTATTCTACAAGAAAAAGTGAAAATGAGTCCATTTGAAAATTTTTAAATCAAATGATGCTATAGAAATATTGTCAAATATAATTTTTAGTCAAGGTGATTATCTAATTATAATTTAGTATTTTTTACATTATTTTCACTTAATATTTGAATGCCATTATATGAACAGTGTGTTCTATTCTTCATAATTATGAAGATAATAATTTCATTTCAGAATAAAATACACTATTTATATGAATACATTTAAATACTAAATGAAAATATCAGATTACAATTTTATAACCATTATGACTAGAAATTATATATATTTTACATAATTTTCATGGCATAAATTTTAAAATCTTCGAATGAACATGTCTTAAACTTTTCAAGAATGATTTCTGAATTGTACATGTCCCCTTCCATAACACTTTTGACTCGCATAGCCAAGTTCAAAAATACAATATCTAAAACTTCACCTTGATTTCGTCTTTTAATCACAATTTTAATGACTAAAATTTAAAAGTTTTAACTTAGAAGAATTATCATATGAAAATTCAACTTGTGTAAAGTTTAAGTTGTGATTTGTTAAGGTATAGATAATATTTTTCGACTCGGGTTGAGTATCGACACTGAAATTTATAAAATTTGTCAGAATCGAGACAATGAACTTCGCTGTAAAATGAATCAGAGGTGAGAACTGGCTACGACTCGCGAACCAGTTGGCTTTATTATATTATGGGAGTACTAGTGCAGCGCGTTCGTGTAGCTGCGATGTAACACATAGCTTACAGGCTCCGGGCCCCACCTAAGCTCGGGATTTACAACAAACTCGGTGGCCCGGACGATACCGCATCGTATAATCTGTAGAAATTTGCCGAACTTTCGAGTCTCTATCATAGACAGCGTGTGTATGAATAATACAAGGAGGATAAGAGAACCTTCGAGAATTTATCGGGCAAATAATTCGCCGTCCTTGGTATGGCTTGCCCATATTAATTTTTTAACACTCTCGCACAGGGAATTGCTGATTGTCATTTCTGGGTAGACATTTTTTCGTCGACAACTATTGATTAAGAATTTTATTAAAAAGCTTGTTGTATAATTGCATAATTATACTTTCTAAATTTATTGAGCGTTGACAGTTTGCCAGTTAACTGTAGTCGCTCAGATCGGAAAAATAATCTATAAATATTATAATCATTTTGTATTTTTTATATGCGAATTTGAAAAAATGAGTCTTATTTGTTTTTTTCAATAATAATCGTTTTTTTTTCAGACCGACTACAACAGGCATCTGGAACAATTATTGGAGATCACCGAAACTCTGCTAAACAACAAATTGAAAACCATCCTCAATGTAAACGATCTACACATTGTAACGAAATTCCACACACTTCTGGAAAACGTGAAACGGTTATTCAACGGTAAGTTAACATTTCTAATCATCAAAACATTAACCCTTTCACGCCCAAGGAAAATATTTTTCCCTTCTGCAAAAATCGTTATCGATTGTTTAATTATTATTGAAGCAAAATTTTTTTTTTTTCAATTTTTTTTTGTGATATTCTCTTACTTTACACCCACAATAGCTAAAATATTGTGCTGTATTGGCATATTTAGTCCTGGATATCTTGCAGTCCTGAAAGGGTTAAAATAGATTCGAAAAATAAAACTGTCTGTTTTCAGAAGAGGGTAAAATTGGAAAGACAATGGTCGAAGAGACGGAACACTTCTTGGCGAAAGTTAAAAAGTTGTCAATGCTGATTGGTGAAATGAAAGCTCTGATACCAGCACAAGTAAAGGAATTGCAGACGATCGAGGAAAAATTGAACAAATTGAGTAATCTTGTAAAAACTGAAAAATGTTTGAACGCAGGCGGCAAATTTGAATGGGTGGACAGCGTGCTAGTGAAGGTAGAGTAGAGGGATTCCCACCAAAAATTCGATTTTCCTCTTACGTCTTGCTTTAGCGATATATATCGCAGAGATAACATCGTTGAATATTTAATTTCAGTGCCTCCAGGATGGAACGTGGCTCCTTATCGATCAGGTGAACCTGTGCAGTTCTGCAGTATTAGATCGGCTTAATGGACTATTAGAGCCGAACGGGATACTCACGATTGGCGAACGAGGCGTGAACGATGATGGAGAAATTATTACGATAAAGCCCCACAAAAATTTTAGACTCTTTATGACAATGGATCCGCGATATGGTGAAATTTCAAGGTACAGTTGTCAAATTTAAATGCATTATTCGAATTCATATTCGTAAAAAAGTTAGTTGTTTTGACTAAAAAAGTAATTAAAAACACCTCAATTGTGTTTTTAAATAATAAATATATAAAAAATTAATGACTAATAAATAAGTAAATAATAAATAAATAATGGATATATATTATAACAAATATATTGATATAGTAAAAAAAATTATTCGAAATCAATCTTAGAAACTATACTGGAAATAAAAATTTGTTGAATTCACTCAACATTTATTCAAATGAATATTAGAACTATTGAACACCTTTATAATTACAAATGTTAATTTTATTCTAAATAATATTTCATTGTTTCAAGTAATAAATAACTGAACGAAATATTAATTTTTAAATTTTCAAATAAATACTCAACATTATTATTTTCATTTTTTACTTATAGAATAAAAATTTGTTGAATTCACTCAACATTGACTCAAATTAATATTGAAATTACCGAACATCTTTTGAATTAAAAATGTTAATTTTATTCTAAATATTATTTCATTATTTCAAGTAATGAATAACTGAACAAAATATATTAATTTTTAAATTTTCAAATAAATATGTAGTATTATCATTTTCATTTTTCATTTTCAGAGCGATGCGAAACAGAGGTATCGAGATTTACATGCTCGGACCCAAAGAAAATATATCACAGCACATTCTCGACCTGAGGTCGTTGTTGCACAATGCCGGAATCACCAGTCGAAATCACCAGGATATCCTGCTCGAGATTCATCGAGCTTTCGGGGAAATTTTTACTGTAAATCCTCTGACCAACGTCGAGCTAACACACACGGCATTTTTAATTCGTCAACAGATGACTCATGGTTTGCCAGCAAACCAGGCGATCAAGAACGCTTGTATCGATGTCTACATAGTTGGAAACTTTGTCAAAGACCAACCAACGAAAAACAAATTATTTGCGATAATCGATGAAGCTATCGAACGATTTTCGTCGAGAGATGAAAGTTTGTCTTTAGATCTCGATGCAGCTACGCTAACTATGCGCAATATTTATGACAATTCAAGGTTGAGTGTGGTCAGGCAGCACGGTCTTGTACTGAAAACTGCTATAGAAATAATTCAGTTGTGTCCTGGAGACAAGATTCCAAAATCATCGGTTTTGAATGATCTGCTGAATTTCAACACCGAAGGGGGAGCCATTGATCATTACAATCTTGTAGAAATAGTACCTTATCTAATGTTAAATTTTTACGAGTACTCGTCGAAGGACGACGCTGATTTTAGGAAAGAATGGTTACTTGATTTATTGACAAAATGTGAACCCTTGAAAGCCCTTCTTGAAAAGAACGGAAAATTATCGGAAGAGATCCAAAAATTCAATTTTTCCTTGGCCCATGACGATTCACTGTGGGATGTGCAGAAGTTGCTTGGGCCCAAAGCCCATTTGAAGCCTGAAATCCGAAATGAAGTTAATAAAATGGCTCTAATTTTATCTTCTGCGATGGGCATCACCAAGAATAATTTATTGGAAGAGAGAGGCATCGTTAGAGTAGCAAAACAATTATCCATCTCGGACTATTCGAACGCAGTTCTCAATGGTTTGTATCACATCGTTATAAGTATTTTTTAAAAAGATCAATTCTAACTTATTTTGATTTCAGGTGAAATAATGTCACAGTTAGCAGACCAACCACTGATAACGAGATTTGTATTATTCGTCAGCAAATTGAGGAAATTTATAGATATTTTATCAGAGACTGCTGAGTCACAGAACGAGAAAGATTATGTGGAGCGTAGGAAGAGTTTCAAATGGTGCGAAAGATTCTACGAGTTGGGCAACAGAGTATTGATTAGGAAAACGAAAAAATTCATGGTCAATTTCGTCGACGTAGACGAGACTTCTCTCTTGCTCAGGATTCATTATAAGTGGATTCTGAAATTCTTGCTCAGTCTTCCTCTGCCTGGAGGCTCTGAAATTGCTGACCAGTTAGCCACGGAATTGAATCGCCTATTACACGAAATAAACAACGAATTAGTTTCCGAACACAATCCATTCAGAAAATTGACTAACAAAATGAAGAAATGTTTTGTTTTCCCACTACCTCATTCTACTGAAATATCTATGATTGCGAATACAAAACTACGAAATGTTTCCAATCTATTCTTACCATGGGGTACGAATTCCCTCAATAATTATTTCATTGTAGCTATTCAACAACCGGAAGCACTGACAGCAAGAGAAGAAATGATAAAGCTATGGAATCAACATTACATCAACCAAATTCCCGAAAATGAAATTCTCACGACTGCGACTGGAATCGAAGAACTTTGCAACAACAGTTTGCTGAAGATGCTTAAATCCACTGAATCGTCAGAAATGTCGCAGGATATTAATTTTCCATCACAACCAAAGCTGATTGAAATAGCAGCAAAAGTTCAGATGTGGCCATTTTATGAATACATATTTCTTCTTCATTCCTGTCATTTTCAGAATGGGTTGAGGAATAGTTCAAATTCTATCTCGTATATTTCTGAATTCGAAAATATCCCAACCATACCAGCTAATTTAGTAGCGCTTCTGAAAACTATGTCCTCTTCGAACGATCAGTCACTCGTAGCTTCTCTAGCAACGGAATTGTTTGTTGCTTTGACGCAATTTTCACGTTACTCCCACCTCGGAAAAGATTCAAAAGAACTTTTATGGTTCCGTGGTAACTTCAACACTGACCCAGAAAATGCTTTGGCTTCTCAGAGTATTCTTCAAAACAGAAATCACAATTGTAGACAGTCAATTCTTATAAATCTCGTACTCGATTCTGTGTTGAACAAATCAGGCAGTAAAAAGGAATCAATTTTGGCCTCAGCCACGCTTGGTGCTTACGAGTCTCGAGTAAGGAATTTGAAATTCCTTAACGATACTCTGTGGAGAAACAGTGCGACATTCACTTCGGAGCGTTACAATATTTCATTCAATGATTTAAATACTTTAAAATCTTATTTACAGACTTACCTGTTCGCAGTAGAGAAAACAGAAGAAGAACTTGATATAAAGAAAATGATTTCTGACTCGGTGAAAGGGCAAAATAAATATACAGTAGAGATGTTGGAACAACGATACAACAAAGAATACCAAAAACCTGTTGAGGAATTGAAGATAATCAATGTTTCCTTGAGTTCAGTCTCGGCTGACAATTATTCTGCAATGGAAAGAGGAAAAGCGTGGATTCTACTGGGCTACGTTCGACTGTTCTTGTTTGGTAATATCGGCTTTATCGATCCCGTTCACAAGATTCAGCTAAAACTCGCCTACGTCAACGAAGATATTGATGATTGGCAGAAGACAATCTACGCGAATGCTCTGCAGTATCACTTGTTAGGAATCTCGCAGTCCGATGACAATTTGCACCCACGAATCTTCTGGATGAAAAAAGACTTGGAAGATCTATTACTGCGGAAAGACAAACTTGGCAAGTTGAAAGCTCACAGACCATCAGCCACGAATTTCGCAGCTTTCAATCGTGATGTCACGAACTTTATGATGAGTCAAGTCTCCTACGAGAGAGTGGAACGTCAAATCAAAAATTTAATGACAGTTTGTGAAAAATCTGAGAATGCCAGGGCCATCGATGACGTAATTAAAGAAGCAAGCACTTGGCGAAATTCTATTATACACTTCTCGACAACGATAGAGAACAAATATCTCTCTGGTTACCCAGATATGGTTCTACCTCTGCTGGAATGTCTAACGCAGCTCTGTCATGGTCTCGATATCTTGACAGATCTTGCAGAGCAACGTAGACATTTGAAACGGTTGAATCTCACAGAGGATGTCATTAAAATTTGCGTAGAAGATATAGTCCACTACCCAACCATCGGGATCCATCGCGATGACCATTCCAGCTTAGTTGACACGTGTATATCGAAAGACATGAGGTACGTCATCGACAGGAGCATGGATGACGAGTCTGTGTATGCCAAGCTCCAAGAATACTTCAATCTGACAAAAGTAGGCTTGTACGAGCTGCAAAATCATCTCTCAGCAAAGGGAGTGCTCTCTAAAACGGACTGGGACAATCTGAGAAGTCTGTTGCGTCAAATTGTGATTCTCTGGAAGAAACAGCAAAGTGAGATTGAGAAGAAAAAAGCAGAAGAGGAGAGCTGGTTCAAGAACAAGGCTGAGATTCATAGTGACTTGCCTGAGGAACAAGAAATTGAGATGGAAATGAGAAGTATTTTCCCAGACTACGAAGAGCAAGATTTTAATGACATCAAGAGCGTCGGAAAACCGACTTTGGAACAGAATGCATCGATCTCTTCAGACAAGAATCATGACAATCTGATCACTGAAGATGACATTGAGGAGGTTCGACAAATCCATTCAGCTATCCTAACGAATTTCGTGAAATCTAAATGGTGGAAGAGAGAAAGCTCGATAGCTCCGAATTACGTAAAACCACTGATTCATAGGTACAGCACAATCGGTACCATCGATGATCTTGTGCAAACGTTGAATGAGAACGTTACGAAAAATCTGTACACAAGTATAAACTTCTTGGTCACAGCCACCTTAAACAACAGTCAAGGTTCCACTTTTCCTCAAACTTTCTGTGAATCGTCAAGACCAAAAATTTACGACTTTTATAAAGATCCAAATGTCGAAGAGGTCAAACCATGTATTGAAATTTTAGAAAATATAACAGTCAAAGTGGACGACTTTTTGGCTGAATATGAAGATTATCCACCTTGTTTGTCTATTCGTGTTATCATCGAAAGGATTAACAGCTTTCCCATCATTTCACCAGTCTCACGATTCTTGACTGGATTCTTGTTGTTGTTGGAGAAAATGCACGAATGGCAGAAGAACGCCCCTAAAAGTGTTGGCTTGTCGGAACTGATAGAGCAGATATTGCAGCAAGTGATTGTTTGGAAGAAGCTGGAATTGGCTTGTTGGAGAGATATTTTGAATACGTCCTCTGAAAAGCTTCGAAGTCAGTCTTCTAAATATTGGTTCCATCTTTATGACATAGTAGAGAGTTACTTAATGAAATTTTCAGAAGATGAGAATAACGATGGTGAAGAAGTCACAGAGAAAAAATTGATCGAAACACTGGAGTTCTTCGTGAATCAGTCACCGTTGGTCGAATTTGAATCTAGATTGGAATTGTTGATCACATTCCATTGTCATGTTCATTATTTCGAACCTTCCGATGAGAAGGAAAAACTCTTGTCCATCCTCTGGAACTTTTATAATTATTATAAACAATTTATACCCGACGTTAATGATAAGATAAAGAACTTGAAGAGTCCAATAGAAAAGGAATTGAAAGAATTTCTCAAAATTCTGAAATGGTACGACAAAGATTATTGGATGACGAAGAAAAATGTACACGAAGCACATAAAAAGTTACACAAAAGCATAAGAAACTTCAGTGAGGAATTGAAGCAGAGCGTTTCTTCGTGCTTGATGACCAAATCAGAATTCATCAGCTCGGAGGATAAAAAAGAAATTCAAAACCAAAAGAATTACAACTATTTGATTGTTCCCAAGAATATTATCGAAATTACCAATGTAGATGCTGTGACGTCTGAATATATCGCTAATTGTGGAAGTTGGATGAGCAAGATGAGAGGCATATGCAAGAAAGTCATTTCATCTAGTGTCTACCCACACATTCGTGATGGGATGAATGATTTCATTGAGGACTTCATAGAACTAAGTCCATGTCTGAGAGGACTGATTGAAGTCGATAGGACCCTGACAAAAGAAAAGCAAACTTCTCAGGCTAAAAGTTTGCTCCAACAAAAGAAATTGATACTCTCGAATCATTTCAAATCTCTCAGTGGTTTAGGAATCTCCTACCATAAAGGTGCTCTAAAATTCAAAAACAATATCAACGGAGTTATAGATTTTACTGTACCACCTCTAGAATTGTCAGTTACAAGCAGTTATTATCCAATTAATCAAACAGATAAACAAATGCTAAACCAGTGGGCAGGTTGCGAAAAATATTACTATAAATCGATGATAAAATTAAATGCTTTGTATGCAAAATTGGCCTCTATAAAAACTGATTTGGGTGTTCAGAACATCGAAAGGTGCAGAGGATTTTCGACTCAACTCATGACAATGGCTCATAGCCAGAAGAAAGTCATGTCCACGCTAATGAATGATTTGCTAATTTTACGTCTGCAAGTTTCTGATTTAGCGAAGGTTGAGGATGGCAATGTTTTTGTACCGAAACAAACCGATTCTCAAAATTGTGTCTTCGATTTCCAAAAGCTTCTAGTTAACCTGACTGTGGTTTTGGAGCAAGTTGATCTTTACGTTCAGTCTTGCCCAGAGAAATCTGATTCGACTGATCATGTTGACCAAGAAATAGTAGTTCTGGATTCTGTAGAACTTCCGATTTTCAAATCTAAGGATGACGTGAATAAATTGATTAAACATTGTTTAGGATCCTTGAAAACATTGACAAAATCGTTCAATGAAGTTTTTGTTTTCTTACAAATAATGAATGGGGAAGCCAACAGTAATGACAAAAAAAATGTTATTTTGACTTCGAATCATTTGGAATTTTTAAAGAGAGCTTACTCAACAGTAAATGAAATTAAATCCAAAATTCAAGAGATAGCGAATTCTTTCAGGAGTAATAATTTAAAACATCCGATCGTTGATGATTTGGAATACGTACAAATTCAAATTGCCAATAAATCAAACACGTTCGTAGAATGGCAAGAATCTATGAATCACGAATTTTTAGAAAATTCCGAAGATGTTACTAATTTCGAAAGACAATTACACTCTTTGTTGTACACAATTTTAAAAATGACAGAAGAAAAATATAAAAATATCATCATTTGGAAAGACAGCGAGGAGAACGATGAACCTACGAATGAAGAAGACAATAAAATTAAAGATAAAAAATTCAGTGAGAAATTAATAAAATCGCTAAGAAACGATATTAAAGATCTGAAGTTGAGATTAATTTGCGAAAAAATGAACGAGTTATGTTCAATGATCCATAATTTCGATTCCAAAAATGCAAATCGCTGCATTAGGTAAATTTTTTATTTATAAAAGTTTGTAACCTTGATCTACGTGTTCTAATTTTGTTCATTTTCTTCCAGGTTATTAATGCGTTCTAGGCAATTATTAGAACAATATATTTTACTAGTCCAATTCTACCTCAACGAACAGGTGGCTTCCTTCAGAATTACTTGCAAACTTCTATCCTTACAATTAAATGTATTCTTGGACTTGGCTACAAATGGGTTTGGTGTACCAAAAGACTTAGACGTGGAGGAGAGTGACGAAGGAACACAGGACAACTCGAACAAAGGAGGTATGGGTCTTGGCGAGGGCGAAGGCACGAAAGATGTGTCGGACAGAATAGAGAGCGAAGATCAACTCGAAGATGCTAGGCCAGCTGGGGAAGAAAAAGAGAAACCAGAGGATAAAGATTGCAAGGAAGAGGAAAAAGGTATAGACATGTCCGAAGATTTTGACAGTAAAGCACAAGATCTGGAAAAGAACGAAGATGAAGAAGAAGAAAGTGAAGACGAGGAAGAAGAAGATTTGGACAAACAGATGGGCGAGACTGGAGAAGATGCAGAAATGTTAGATGAACAAGTTTGGGGTGACGATGAAGAGTCTGATAAAGAGGAGGAAATGGACGACAAAGAAGGAGACGGAAAAGGAGAAGATACTGGTGAAAAAGAAATGTCAGCTAAAGATGATACACCACTGAATAAAAATCATAAAAAGGATGAAGACAAGGAACAAGTTGAAGAAGAGAAGAAGGAAATTAATGAATTAGAAGATGAACCAAATGATGATCAAATTGACTCGCATCATGAAAAAGATCAACCACAACCAGAACCAGAAGCTTTAAATCTGCCAGAGGATATCAATCTCGACCAAGAAGATATGGAGGAAGATGAAGAGAACGAAGAGAGTCCATTAGATACCGATGATATGAAAGAACCAGAGAAGGATGAAGCCGAAGTTCCTGGTGAAGAATCCGAAGATAACAAACAGGAAGATGATTCTATCGAAGAAGAAGGAAACGAGAATGAAGAAGAGAAAAAAGACGAAAATCCTGAAGATAATGATAACCCTGACGAAGAATCAGATGATCACAAGGAAACTCCAGACAAAAAAGTAGAAGATGCAGATAAAGATGAAGAAGATGAAAAACAGGAGGATGAAAATGAAGAACAAGTAGCTCCTAGTTTCGACAATTCTAGTAAAGAAAAAGACAATGCAGAATCTGTAGAAAATAAGAAAGGTTCTCGAGATGCAGTGGCATCAGATGCACCCAGCGAAGGTCAAAAAGATGAATCGAACAAGAACGACGAAGAAACAAACAACGATAAAGGCGTTGGCCAATCTCAAACCGAACAGCAAGAATCGGGACAATCGGATTCCTTTGCTCAAGAAAAATCATCTACGTCACGTCAGGAAAGAATGTCAAGGCCATTGGATAAGAGGAAAAATCCAGGTCAGAGCAATGAAAATCGAAGTTTGGTCGACAATGAAGAGCCGAAT
Source organism: Goniozus legneri (assembly GCA_003055095.1). Taxonomy (NCBI): domain Eukaryota; kingdom Metazoa; phylum Arthropoda; class Insecta; order Hymenoptera; family Bethylidae; genus Goniozus; species Goniozus legneri. The sequence continues at coordinate 22,970 of NCVS01001266.1, forward strand.
CGTAAGAAATTGAAAATTCACTCTCAGGATCAGGTCAAGGAAAACGATAATGAGGAAGGTCCTGAAGAGAGCAAGAACGAAACACCTGAATCCTGTGCTCATGTCAAGGACACTGATAAATATGACAGCACTGCGATGGACGCTGCTACAGAGGAGCAAGTGAAACAGCAAAAGCTCAATCCGGGTATCGATGAAGACGACAAACCATATTCTTCAGATGTCGAGATGCATGAAGATGAAGAGGAAGAGAAAGTCGATAAGAAAAATTCTGAATTGGATTCCAAGAATCTTCAGGATGGTCAGAAAGATCCAAAATCGAAAAACGACAAGACTCGTGCAATCGACAAGATGGAAGATGGTAATGTTGATATGATGGATGTTGACGCGGAAGGAGAGAACGTTCAAACCGCGAAGGTGGAGCGAAGTAAGGAAACAACATTTTATACGAAAATGTCGTCATTAGAGTGTACAATATTGTCATCGACTGAGGTAGAATCAAAACGATCTGAGATTGAGAATATGATGAGTCAGTGGACTCACGTGCCACCAAATGAAGAAGCTGTTACTGTCTGGAATTCTTTAAGTGCTGTTACAGAGGCAGCTGCCAGAGATTTGTCAGAAAAATTGAGATTGGTGCTCGAACCAACTCAAGCATCTAGACTAAAGGGTGATTATAGAACTGGTAAAAGATTAAATATGAGGAAAATTATACCGTACATTGCTAGTCAATTTAGAAAAGACAAAATTTGGTTGAGGAGAACAAAACCATCGAAGAGAGATTACCAAATCATCCTTGCTCTCGATGATTCTAGTAGCATGGCCGATAACCATTCTAAGGAATTGACATTTGAATCATTGTCATTAATAAGTAAAGCTATGACTTATTTAGAAGTCGGCAAGTTGGGTGTTGTAAGTTTTGGGGAAAAAATCAATGTACTTCATCCACTAGGAGAATCATTCAACGAACAGAATGGATCGAGGTCAGTAAATTGTTATTATTTCGAAATGTGTTTTAAACTAATATTCGAGTATTATACTAATCTTATTTTTTTTTATTTTTCAGATTAATCCAAGAAATGACGTTCGATCAAAAGAAAACAGACATTGGAGCTCTTGTTGATTCTACAGTAGACCTATTTGAAAGTCAACACAGTTCGGTAGATAATGCTAAATTACTCGTAATATTGTCTGATGGAAGAGGAATATTTTCTGAAGGAGGAGAAAAATTGAATGCTGCAATCAGACGAGCAAAGCTCACTAATACTTTCATTGTTTTCATAATCGTCGATAACCCAGCCAACAAGGTAAAAATATTCATTTATCGGATTTAAAATCACAGTTTGACGTAATATCTAACAATAAAATTTATAATTACAGGACTCTATCTTAGATACAAGAGTAACAGTATTTGGTAATGACGGTAAATTCTTGGGATTCAAAAATTACATGGACCAATTTCCGTTCCCGTTCTATTTGATATTAAGGGATATCAATATGTTGCCAGGAGTACTCAGTGATGCTTTGAGACAGTGGTTTGAAATTGTAGGAATCACTGAATCATAGAATTCAAAATATTTAAGTTCTGTTAGAATTAGAACCAATTAGATAAGTTAATTAATTAATTAGTTTAATTATTTTTTATACCATGACATCTGATGTCTATAAACGCTGTACTATCAATCTTTTGTAATGTAAATATTTTTTAATATTATGATATTTTCTAAGTTGAAAAATAAAGTTTTCATTTTATCAAATTTGTAGCATATCTTATTTTCAATATATTTTATTAGCTCCTTGACATGCAAATTGAAAAAAATATATACATTTGTATGAATGAAAAATAAGAGAAAAAGATCAAAATAAATAAGACAATGAAGAAATTAGACTAAAAGGAAAAAAATAACGAAACGAAAGTAAGTCAAGGTGTTAATCCAATTTATTAATCCTCAATCCCTATACGATTCCTCCGTAAAGTACCCAGAATATAAATAGAATTTTCCACTGAAGGAATCCACTGAGTTTTACTCTTGCCTGCTAATTTTGATATTGGAGGAACTGATTGAACGGATAATGAGTGTACTTCGCTTGGTGGGAAGGTAAATAATTCTTAAAAAAGAAGAAATCATTCTTCAATTTTTGTCGATATTTGTAATAATTTTTTTTAATTTTTTACAATCGATTTTCGGTTTCTTGAGATTAATAACTTTTGTTCGTCACTGCAAAAAGATATGCACAGAGTATTGCTTTAGTGTGACGTCAAAGTTTTTAATTGCGTTTTTTTAGATTATCTTCACTGTAATTATTTGTCAAGAATTCCATCGAAAATAAATACTAATAAAATACGAAAATAATAGCTAATATTGCTAGGTAATAAATATAAATATTGCTAGCTGTCTTAATTTAATAAAGCAAATAAACATTGGTTGTATGAAATTCAAATAAAGGATAAAATGCTGTCCATCCAGTCCATTGTAATCAGATGTAATTACCCCATTCATGTTAGTATTGCAAGTAAATGTATCAATATGACAATATGCTTTTGTGGAGCACCAAAATATTTAGAAGAATCAATTTACATTCTAAATTCGTTAAATTATTCATATGATTGTTTGTTTGTTCACAATTGCTATGATAAACTTGTTTTGTGCAAATACAATCATGTACATCCAGGGAGTATAATAGAAGGATAAAAATTACTTACCTTTTCAGTGAATTAAAAAGGAAAAAAGGAATTCTCTTGTTATATTAGTTAATTTCCATTTTTTCTTCATAAACTATCCTGATTTAGGATCATTGAACAGGAAAATATTGAAATTTATTGATTACTTCAATCATTAGGTGAATTTATTCAAATAACACAAAGTTATTTTAATTTAATGATAATAACTTTTATTCGATCATTAATTTTGTTTACTTTACTTTGAATTATAATTTTAATAATTTTATTGAGTAATCTATTTAAAAAATAATTTTGGTTTTATGTTCATCTTATACCTATTCTAATACTATATACATACATACGACATACATAAGAAAAACATACATACATTACAGGCATTATAAAAAATATTTCATATTATAAAAATTTATTCAATCTTAATTCTATTAGGAACGTTAATTTTTTAAATTCTACGATTCAGTGATTCCCACAATTTCGAACCACTGCCTCAATGCATCACTGAGTACTCCAGGCAACATATTGATATCCCTAAGTATCAAATAAAACGAAAACGGGAATTGGTCCATGTAATTCTCAAATCCCAAGAATTTACCATTGTCATCGAATATTGTTACTCTCGTATCCAAGATGGAATCCTGTAATTAAGAATTTTGTTGTTAAATATTATGTCGTACTTTAATTTGAAATTCAACGAATGAATATTTTTACCTTGTTGGCAGGATTATCAACAATTATGAAAATGATAAAAATATTAGCGAGTTTCGCACGTCTGATTGCAGAATTCAATTTTTCTCCTCCTATGGAATATACTCCTCTACCATCAGATAATATTACGAGTAACTTAGCATTATCTATCGAATTGTGTTGACTTTCAAATAAGTCTACTGTTGAATTCATAAGAGCAGCAATATCTGTTTTCTTTTGATTGAATGTCATTTCTTGGATCAATCTGAAAAATAAAAAAATAAGATTACTATAATACTTGAATATTACTTTGTAGAAATAATAAAAATTTACTGACCTCGATCCATTCTGTTCGTTGAATGATTCTCCCAACGGATGAAGTACATTGATTTTTTCTCCAAAACTTACAATACCCAACTTGCCAACTTCTAAATAAGTCATAGCTTTACTTATTAATGACAGTGATTCAAATGTCAATTCCTTAGAATGGTTATCAGCCATGCTACTGGAATCATCGAGAGCAAGGATGATTTGGTAATCTCTCTTCGATGGTTTTGTTCTCCTCAACCAAATTTTGTCTTTTCTAAATTGACTAGCAATGTACGGTATAATTTTCCTCATATTTAATCTTTTACCAGTTCTATAATCACCCTTTAGTCTAGATGCTTGAGTTGGTTCGAGCACCAATCTCAATTTTTCTGACAAATCTCTGGCAGCTGCATCAGTGACAGCACATAAAGAGTTCCAAACACTAACAGCTTCTTCGCTGGGGGGCACATGAGTCCACTGACTCATTATACCTTCAATTTCAGAGCGTTTTGATTCCACCTCAGTTGATGACAATACAGTGTTATCGAATTCCAAAAGTTTGGTATGGAATGAAGTATCATTGCCTCGTTCTACAGTCATAGTTTGGATAATATCTCCTTCCACATCAATATCCATAATTTCAACATCATTATTTTCGATTCCCTCTATATTACAAGATTTGTCTCTCAATTTTGGATTTCTTTGTATACCATCAAGATTTTCAAAGTCTAGTTGTTCGATTTCCTCCTCATGATTTTTTTCCTGCTCATCTTGATGCATTTTGACATCAGAAGATTCTAAATTATCATCAGCTGCAACGTCCTTTGAGTTGAGATTTTGTTGTCTCGTCTGATTTTCCATAACATCATCGATCACAGTATTGTCACACTTATCAGATTTCTTGATTTCAGAACATGCTTCAGGTTTTTCATTTCCTCCCTGTTCAGGAGCTTCTTCATTGTTATCATCGTTAATTTGTTCCTCGGACTGAATTTTCAGTTTCTTACGATCAGGCTCCGCCTGGTTGGCCGAGGATTTATCATCATCGCTATTACCTGGATTCCTTCTCTTGTCCAGAGGTCGTGATATTTTTTCTTTACGTGATGCAGAAGGTTTTTCTGAAGTCATCGAATCGGATTTTCCTGATTCTTGCTGTTTTGATTGGGCTTGACCAACACCTTGATCGTTATTTGTTTCTTCAGTGTTCTCAGTTAATTCATCTTTGGTACCTTCTGTATTTGTTTCTGGAGCTGTAACATCTTGAGAATCATCTTTTTGATTGTTCCTTTCATCAGTGGTTTGTTCTTTGTTTGAGTTATCGAGATTGGAAACTGTTTGCTCTTCTTTATTGTTCCCCCTATTTTCATATTCATTTTTATCATCTCTTTCTGCATTATCTGTTTTTTCAAGACTTTCTGGTTCACTGTCATTAGGATTAGATTTATTATCATTGGAATTATTTTTTTTCTCAGCTGCATCTACTTCAGTATTCTCTTCATCGCTAGAATCCTCATCTTGTTGGGTCTCTTTTGATTTATCCTCTCCTATTTCTTCAGGAACCTCGGCTTCGTTCGCCTCAGCAGGTGGTCTTGCTTCTTTCATTTGATCAATATCAAATGGATTCTCCTCACCAGTTTGGTTATCGTCATTTATATCATCAAAATCATTTTCAAAGTCCATATCTTCAGGGAGATCGAAAGCCTCTGGTTCTTGTTCTGGTTGAAAGTTGCCATGGTAAGGATTGAATTGATCATCATTCATCTCTGGCTCATTCATTTCATCAATCTCGTTATTCTTTTCTGGTTCAATTCTTTTCTGTTCATCATCTTCATTGTTCTGACTTTCACCATGATCATTCGATTTGTTTTTGTCTATATTGTTTCCTTTTTCTCCTTCTACTTCATCATCCATCTCTTCTTCGTTTTCAGACTCATCCTGTTCGTCACCCCAAATCTGTTCATCTAATTTACCATCACCAGGTTCGCCATTCTGCTTATCTGCATCTTTGTCAGTTTCGCTTTCATAATTTTCTTGATCATTATTTTCCAAATCTTGAGATTCGTTATTAGTCTTTTCTGAGGTATTCTCTCCCTTTTCCTCTGACTGTTCACTCTCGTGATCAGCTAACGTAGGATCTTCTAGTTGATTTTTGTCCCCTGATTTACCTGACGAATCTTCAGTTTCTCCATTATCACCATGGCCCATGCCATCTTTGTTGGAACTACTCTGAGCTTCTTCATCTCCTTCTTCAATGTCTATATCCTCCGGCACCCTAAATCCATTCATAGCCAAATCTAAGAATACATTTAATTGCAAGTAAAGAAGTTTGCAGGTAATTCTGTACGAAGCAACTTGCTCATTGAGATAAAATTGAACTAATAAAAGATACTGTTCTAAGAACTGTCTGGAATGCAAGAATAACCTGTAAATAAAAAAATGGAAGATTAAAAATGAGTGAAAGTTTAATGTAACATTTAAATGATTGAAAGATTTACCTTATACAATGGTTTGCACTTTTAAAATCGAATGAATAAATCATTGCACATAAGCCATTAATTTGTTGACTTATTAATCTCAACCTTAAATCCTTGATGCCCTTTTCTAGCGATTTGATTAACTGCACACTAAATTTATGTCTCGCATCATCAGGTTCTTTATCATCATTTGATATTGCTACAGTGTTATTTTTATATTGTTCCTCTATTACTTTTAAAATAGTATACAATAAAGAATGCAATTGATTCTCGAAATATAGAACATCTTCAGAATTTTCTGATGATTCCTGATCCGTAGATCTCAGCAATTCTGCAAATGTACTTGATTTGTTATCAATTTGAATCTGTATGTATTTCAAATCTTCAACAATTGGATGTTCTGAACTATTATTCCTGAAAGCATTAGCTATTTCTTGAATTTCAGATTTAATTTCATCCATTGACGAATAGCCTTGTTTTAAAAATTCCAAATGTTTTGAGGTAAAGATAACGATTTTCTTATAGTCTTGGTCAGCTTCCCCACTCATCATTTGCAGAAAGACAAAAACTTCATTGAACGATTTCAGTAACACTCTCAAAGATTCTAAACAATGTTTAATTAATTTATTTACACCATCCTTTGATTTCAGAATTGGAAGTTCAACAGTATCAATAACTATTATTTTCTGGTCATCATGACCATTCGAGTCACTAGTCGAGTCAGATTTCTCTGGGCAAGAGTGAACATACAAATCAACTTGTTCCAAAACCATAATCACATTAACTAAAAGCTTCTGAAAATCGAAGGCACAGTCCTGAACATTTTTCTGTTCTGGTACAAGAACATCAACATCCTCGACCTTTGCTAAATCTGCAACTTGTAAACGCAAAGTGAACAAATCGTTCATTAATGTAGATATTACAGTCTTCTGGCTATGAGCCATTGTCATGAGTTGAGTGGAAAATCCTCTGCAATTCTCCATATTCTGAACACCCAAATCAGTTTCCACAGAGGCCAGGGTTTCATACAGAGCATTCAGTTTCGTCATCGACTTGTAATAATAATTTTCACAACCAACCCATTGCTTTTGCATTTGACTGTCCGCATGATTAGTGGGGTAATAACTACTAGCAACAGATAATTCTAGAGGTGGTACAGTAAAATTAAGAATCTCGTCCATATTATTTTCATATTTTGAATTGCCCTCTTCAGAAGATACTCCCAAGTTATGAAGAACTTTAAAATATTCTGAGAGAATCAATTTCTTTTCTTGAAGCATGCTCTTAATTTGTGATTTTTGTTCCTTAGTCGACCGATTTTTGTTGATCTCTATCCCTTTCAGAGAGAAGCTCTGTTTTGAGAATTCCTTTATGAAAATTTCCATCTCAGCACGAATACAAGGATAAACACTGGATGTAATGATTTTTTTACATTTGCCTCTCATCTTGTTTACCCAATGATAGGTGTCTGTGATGAATTCGGATTTCACGAGTCCCAGATTTAAAACATTAACAATATGTTTAGGAACAACAAAATCAATCGGATTTATCACGTAGGCGATGCCCTCTTTCAATATTCCTTCTTCCTGTTCATCATTTAGCTCCGGTTCGATGGTGAAACAAGAAGCAACACTCTCCTTCAAACCAGCATTGAAAATTTCTAAATTGTTCTTTAATTTTTCATTCGCTACTTTTATGTTTCTCTTGACTAATTGATAACTCTCATCAGACCATTTAACGTTGTTCAAGAACTTCATAAAATTTTTCTCAATGGAACTTTTCAAGTTCTTTATCTTCTGATGAACATCAGGTAAAAATATCTTGTAGCAATTGTAGAAATTCCAGAGAATGGACATAAACTCTTCTTTCTTTTCAGAAGATTCAAAATAGTTAATGTAACAGTGAAATGTGATCAGTAATTCCAATCTCGATTCAAATTCGACCAGCGATGACTGATTGATGAAGGTCTCCAACGATTTTATTAATTTTTCCTTGGACAAATTACTCTTTAGTAAATCGTAAAGTTGGAACCAAAAGGATTTAAAGGATTCAGAAGATTCACGTTGCATCTTCTTGAACGTGACTTGTAAAGTGTCTTCCCAACATTTCAATTCCAGTTTTTTCCAAGTTATCACTTGCTGTATTATCTGCTTTGTGAGTTCGTACAAACCAAATCTCCTAGGTGCATTCTTTTCCCACACATGCATCTCTTCTAACAATTGTAAGAAGCTAGTTATGAAACGTGAAATTGGCCAAACCACAGGAAACTCCCTGATTTTCTCGATGATGACACGAATTGATTTACAAGTTGAATAATCCTCGTGTTCAGCCAAAAATTCGTCTACTTTGACTGACACATTCTCCAAAATTTCTATACATGGTTTGACTTCTTTGACATTCGGATCTTTATAAAAATCGTAAATCTTTGGTCTCGATTCGTCGCAGGAAGCTTGAGGAAAACTAGTACCTTGATTAAATTGTAAGGTGACTGCGACCAAGAAGTTTACACTAGTGTACAAATTTTTCGTAACGTTATAATTTAATGTTTGTACAAAATCATCAACGCCACCGATTGCGCAGCACCTTTCAATCAGTGGTTTTATATAATCTGGAGATATAGAGCTGTCTTTCTTCCACCACTTAGATTTCATGAAATTCGTTGTTATGGTAGAATAAAGTTGACGGATCTCCTCGATAATATCATCCTCCTCATTGGTTAACGTGCACTGACCTGCTTTAACTTTTTTCAACGTAAGTGTGGTTACCTCCATCAAATCCCTCAAAATGTTCCAAACAGGTTTAGAGAGTATTCCTTCTACAGAGAGGTAATTTCTCAATTCGTACAACCCTACTCTTATCACTCGAAGATGTTCTTTATCTATGGATGAGCTAGGTTCTTTCTCCAGAAAGCTAATGATGTTGTACGTGCATTTTTTCACCAAATCAAGATGGTCTTCTCGATGAACTCCGATGGATGGAAAGTGCATCATGTCTTTACAAATTTTAACGACATCCTCTGTGAGATTCGATCGTATCAACTGTTTCCGTTGCTCCGCAAGATCTGTCAAGATATCGAGACCATGGCAGATCTGCATTACAGATTCCAGCAGAGGAAGAACCATATCTGGGTAACCAGAGAGATACTTGTTCTCTATCGTCGTCGAGAAGTGTATGATAGAATTTCGCCAAGTGCTTGCCTCTTTAATTACGTCATCGATGGCCCTGGCACTCTCAGATTTTTCACAAACTGTCATTAAATTTTTTATTTGACGTTCCACTCTCTCGTAGGAGACTTGACTCGTCATAAAGTTCGTGACGTCACGATTGAAAGCTGCAAAATTCGTGGCTGATGGTCTGTGAGCTTTCAACTTGCCAAGTTTGTCCTTCCGCATTAATAGATCTTCCAAGTCTTTTTTCATCCAGAAGATTCGTGGGTGCAAATTGTCATCGGACTGTGAAATTCCTAACAAGTGATACTGCAGAGAATTCGCATAGATCGTCTTCTGCCAATCATCAATGTCCTCGTTGACGTAGGTGAGTTTTAGCTGAATCTTTTGAACGGGATCGATAAATCCGATATTACCAAACAAGAACAGTCGAACGTAGCCCAGTAGAATCCACGCTTTGCCTCTTTCCATCGCAGAGTAATTATTAGTTGAGACTGAACTCAAGGAAACATTGATTTTCTTCAATTCCTCAACAGGTGTTTGGTATTCTTTATTGTACCGTTGTTCCAACACCTCTACTGTATATTTATTTTGCCCTTTCACTGAGTCAGAAATCATTTTCTTTATATCAAGCTCTTCCTCTGTTTTCTCTACTGCAAATAGATAAGTCTCTAAATAAGATTTTAAAGTATTTAAATCATTGAAAGAAATGTTATAGCGCTCTGAAGTAAATGTTACACTATTTCTCCACAGAGTATCGTTAAGGAATTTCAAATTCCTGACTCGAGACTCGTAAGCACCAAGCGTGGCTGAGGCCAAAATTGATTCCTCTTTGCTACCTGATTTGTTCAACACGGAATCAAGTACAAGATTTACTAGAACTGATTGTCTACAATTGTGATTTCTATCTTGTAGAATACTCAGTTCTTTTGAATCTTTTCCAATGTGGGAATGACATGCAAATTGTGTTAAAGTAACAAACAATTCTGTCCCTAGGGAAGCTACGAGTGACTGATCATTCGAAGACGACATAGTTTTCAAAAGTGCTGCTAAATGAACTGGTATAGTTGGAATATTTTCAAATTCTGAAATATACCTAATAGAATTTGAACCATTTCTCAACTCATTCTGAAGAGCACAGCAGTGAATAAGGAACATGTATTCATCGAATGCCCGCATTTGAATCTTTGCAGTTATCTCAGTCAGCTTTGTTTCTGATACAAAGTCAGAATTCTGAAATTCCAATTTTACTGATGATTCTTTCGGTTCAAGCCAAATATTGTTACAAAACTCTTCTATTTCAGTTGCAATCTGAAGAATATCTTTTTCTGAAATTTGTTTCGTGTAATATTGATTCCATAGTTTCATAATTTTTCCTCTCGCAGTCAGTGCTTTAGGCTGATGAATAGCTGCTATGTGATGATCATTGATAATGTTCTTGCCCTGTGTCAAAAACAAGCTTGATAAATCTCGCAACTTTGCATTTGTTATCATAGATATATCGCTGGGATGCGGTAACGGTAAGATGAAATACTTTTTCATCTTATTTGTTAATTTTATAAACGGATCGTTCATCGACATCAATTCATTGTTTATCTCTTGTACCACACTGCTCAATTTTTTGTTGAACTCGATAGTAGTTGCAGAGTTTCCATTCAAAGGAAGGCTGAGTAAGAACTTCAGAATCCACTTGTAATGAATCCTAAGCAGTAGAGAAATTTCTTCCGAATGAGCAAAAGTGTCTATCGACTGCTCCTCTCCGTTAATTAATAATATGCTACCTAATTTACAGAATCTCTCGTACCATTTTAGACTTTTTCTACGCTCTACATAATCCTTCTCGTTTTGAAACTCAGCAGTTTCTATTGATATATCTATAAACTGTCTCAATATGTTGACGAATAATGCGAATTTTGTTATCAATGGTTGATCTGTTAACTGTGAAGTTATTTCGCCTAAAATCAAAGAATTAAGTTAGAAATTAATCTTTTTAAAAAGTACTTATAATGATGTGATACAAACCATTGAGAACTGTGTTCGAATAGTCTAAGATGGATAATTGTTCTGCTTTTCTAACGATGCCTCTCTCATTCAATAAATTATTCCTGGTGATATTCATCACAGAAGACAAAATTAGAGCCATTCTATTTACTTCATTTCGGATTTCAGGCTTCAAATGGGCTTTAGGCCCAAGCAACCTCTGCACATCCCACAGTGAATCGTCGTGGGTCGAGGAGAAATTGAATTTTTGGATCTCTTCTGACATTTTCTTGTTATTTTCGAGAAGAGCTTTCAAGGGTTCACATTTTGTCAATAATTCGACTAACCATTCTTTCCTAAAATCGGCATCGTCCTTCGATGAGTACTCGTAATAGTTTAACATTAGATAAGGCACTATTTCTACAAGATTGTAATAATCAATAGCTCCCCCTTCGGTGGTGAAATTCAGCAGATCATTCAAAACCGATGATTTTGGAATCTCGTCTCCAGGACACAACTGAATTATTTCTATAGCAGTTTTCAGTACAAGACCGTGCTGCCTGACCACACTCAACCTTGAATTGTCATAAATATTGCGCACAGTTAGCGTAGCTGCATCGAGATCTAAAGACAAACTTTCATCTCTCGACGAAAATCTTTCGATGGCTTCATCGATTATCGCAAATAATTTGTTTTTCGTTGGTTCGTCTTTGACAAAGTTTCCAACTATGTAGACATCGATACAAGCGTTCTTGATCGCCTGGTTTGCTGGTAAACCATGAGTCATCTGTTGACGAATTAAAAATGCCGTGTGTGTTAGCTCGACGTTGGTCAGAGAATTGACAGTGAAAATTTCTTCGAAAGCTCGATGAATCTCGAGCATGGTATCCTGGTGATTTCGACTGGTAATTCCGGCATTGTGCAACAACGACCTCAGGTCGAGAATGTGCTGGGATATATTTTCCTTGGGTCCGAGCATGTAAATCTCGATACCTCTGTTTCGCATCGCTCTGAAAATGAGAAATGAAAATGATAATGCTACATACTTATTTGAAAATTTAAAAATGAATATTTCGTTCAATTATTTATCACTTGAAACAATGAAATATTATTTAGAATAAAATTAACGTTTCTAACTCAAAAAATGTTCAATAATTCTAATATTTATTTTAACGTTTGCAAATAAATGTTAATTGAATTTAACAAATTTTTATATTCAGTTTAATTATTAAGATTAATTTTCAATTATTCTTATTACTATACCAATATAGTAATTTCAATGCAAAAAAACAGTTGAGATGTTTTCAATTATTTATTTAGTCGGAGCAACTGATTTTTTTACGAATGTAAATTTGAATAATGCGTTTAAATTTGACAACTATACCTTGAAATTTCACCATATCGCGGATCCATCGTCATGAAGAGTCTAAAGTTTTTATGGGGCTTTATTGTAACGATTTCCCCATCATCGTTCACGCCTCGTTCGCCAATCGTGAGTACCCCGTTGGGCTCTAATAGTCCATTAAGCCGATCTAAAACTGCAGAACTGCAGAGGTTCACCTGATCGATGAGGAGCCACGTTCCATCTTGGAGGCACTGAAATTGAATATCCAATAATGAACATTGTATATTGAGTATTGATTTAGCAATACAAGGAGGCGAGCAAGGCATAAGAAGAAAATCAAATTTATGGCAGGAATTTAATTTTTACTTTACCTTCACTAGCACGCTGTCCACCCATTCAAATTTACCACCCGCGTTCAAACATTTTCCAGTTTTCACGGAATTGCACAACTTATTCAATTTCTCCTCGATCGTCAGCAATTCTTTTTCCTTTGCGGATATCAGAGTTTTCATTTCACTAATCAACACGGATAATTTTTTTATTTTTGCTAAAAAGTGTTCCGTCTCTTCTGCCATCGTTGTTTCACCTTTAGCCTCCTCTGAGAACAAATAATTTTAATTTTTGAATTTGTTCTATTTTTGTTTCAATTTTTGAAAATATTCACCATTGAATAGTTGTTTCACATTTTCTAGTAGTGCATGGAACTTTGTTACAGTTGGTAAATCGTCCACGTTTAGGATTGTCTTCAGTTTATCGTCGAGCAGAGTTTCAGTGTCTCTCAATAGTTGTTCTAAATGCCTGTTGTAGTCAGTCTAAAAAAAACATGATGAATTATGAAATTAATTAAGTCAATTATGAAAATTACCACTTACTTGTTCGAAACCTCCTAGTATCTCAGTAGTATCCATGGAAGAATTAACAACAATGCACTTTAACTTCTGTCCCATCAAACCAGCTAAAATACGAACTACACTACTTTTACCAGATCCTGAACTACCAACCTATATAGACACAAACATTGTGAAATCATATGAGAAATAAAATAACTGACAATAATCAAACTTCTACATACCAGAATGGACATCCAATTCATATTCACACAAATAGCAAGCTGCCTCAATGTCGGTATTTGACTCCTGAGTACTAATAGATCGTTATCGTTATAAAAACATGTATTTGTACGAGGTAATGCAACTTCTCCGAGATGTAATTTCTTGCTACTAATAGAAGCAAGCGGATTAATACATGGCAATGGACACTTCTCAGTATTCATTGTGTCTTTATACAGTTGGCGTACCTAGAAAACATATGAAATGAAAGAAATTGCTCATAATTGATCATATTTGCAACATAATAATATTACTTTTTCCTTATCATCAGCAGTTCGCATTCTTTCTGCGTAAACCAATTCTACGGATCGTCCATAATGATTGATCTTATCCTCGAGATCAGTATCACATTTTAAGGATAATTCGCACCATCTTGTAATATCTCTAAGATTCATTTCCCATGGCGAACCAAGATATCCCCAATTGACACCTGCTTCAGCATTTAGTCTCGAATTGAAAGAAACCATGAGATTGCCATCTTCATAAAATTCAGGAAATTGATGTTTCACAATACACTGTAGATCTTGTTCACCCAAAATGTCAACGAAAACCTAACAAATATTAAAATTTTATTACATACCGATATTTTGAATGATTAATTTTAAAAATAATAAATTATTTCCATAATATTTACTTGAGTGAATCGATTCAAAAAAGATTTTGGTAATCCTTTTCTGCCACCACCTTGAGCTAAAGGATTTTGACTAGCGAATAACTTTGTTCCTGGTTTTATGTAAAACGTTTTTCCCAATTCAGGGATATAAATCTCTCCACGATGATCAAAACAAGCATTCAGACCCTCCAATACCGACTGTGATGCCAAATTTAATTCATCCAACAGAATCCAGTCGCCAGCTCGTAACGCTCTTAAGAATGGTCCATCTCTCCAAGCAAATTCACCACCCTTCCCTCCTTCGACGGGAAGATCCGCACCGAATAAGTCAGAAATATCCTACGATAAACATTCAAATACATGTAAATTGCAAATTCTTCTGCTGTTTAGCAAAGTTATTTATAATACCAACCGTTTGGTCACTCAAATTAATCCTGAGCAAATTATATCCAGACGCTTTCGCCAAAGCCGAGACCAAACTTGTTTTTCCTACACCGGGACTTCCTTCCAATAAAATTGGTTTCTTAAGCTGCAGAGCTCTCAGAATTTTCAACGTATTCGATTTCGTAGTAGAAGTTGCAAAATTGAAGGATTTAGCATCGAAAGAAACAACAGCAGTGCCTTTTAGAATATAAAATGGTGTTATTCCAAATGAATTATTTTCAGCGCAAAAACGAGCTTCTTCTTCCGCAGATTGTTCAATCGACAACTGTGACTTCAATGTGTTTTTTATTTCTGATTTTATAAATTCAATAACGAGAGCTCGGAATTCTTGAAGTTTCTTCAATCTGTAAAAATTATAGTTTTAATCTTCAGGTGTTTATAACAGAAAACTTTCAATGTAATCATACGTACTTTCCCGATCCAGTTAGGCCAGAACCAAGTCCATCGATATACGTAAGGCACGCACCATGATAATAATAATCTCCCACTGTTAATGTGGTCATATTTTCGTTATCGGTGCAAACGTTTATAAATTCTACCCATGTGAGTATATCTCTGATGCTGAAAACTGATTTTGCTCCAATATCTGATAATTTCAACCAATCAATGAATTTTAGAATCGCTGTTGCAATAGAAGTCTTGAAATTGTGCAAATTCGGATGAAGATTGTGTTCTATAATTTTTTGTAAATCTTCATTCTCCATGCAGCTTTCACACCAAATTTCGGTAAACCGATTGCGCAAAGCTGGAGAGAGTTCTTTCTTTCCAAAATCTCCACCAGGGTTCATCGTACCAATAAATACAAAATTCTCATGAGCTCTTATCATTCCATTTTCACTATCTGCTGTGGGCTCCATTCCTTTTTCAGCTAATAGCAAGCTTCTCTCAGGTTCTAAAAAGGAGTAAAACTGTAAGTATACATATTGAAAATAAGAAATTAAATCGAAATATTCATTACCTAAAAGAGAATTTAATCTCTCTAATACACTATCATCGGCAAGTGAAATTTCATCTGCCAAGAAAAGATCGCCATTTCTCATAGCGTTTATCAACGGGCCATCAACCCATTCGAATAGTTTGTTATTATTTTCTAAATTACGTTCTCTGACTGGTCTTAAATTACCAAGAAAATCAGCAGATTCGGTGTGCATGTGGCAATTCACACCAAGCATATTCTGATTGCTTATAGCAGCAATCAGTTGACAGGAAGTCGTTTTTCCACCTCCAGTTTCACCAACCAGTAGAACAGGCTCTTTAAACTGACAAGATTTAAAAATCAAGACTACCATCCTGCGCATTTGGAAACTCCACACAATATGATTGAATTTGGGATCATTATGATTCAATATTTTTTCTAAAATAAATTTGGTGACAGGCGATGTTTCATCGTTAAGTGTGAATAATTTGTTAGGGTCTGCATCGCGTTTGAGGTGCTTTTTCAATATGGTTCTGATCTCTTCAGCCTCTTCAGGTTTTCGAACTTTGGCTGAGAGAACTAGATATCCCTCATCTGTCAAATGCTGATTCCAGTCATAAGATTTCTTCTCTTTAGGAGCCATACGGTAACGTTCTCCCCAACGAAACAAATCTCGTAGAGTTATAAATCCTGATATAACGAGGTTCGTTGATTAATTGATTAATAATTGATTAATAATCAAAACGTTTTCTATTTTAAGCAATACTTACCCTGTTTCCCTGCAAAAGCAGCAGTATTTTTTCTCCTAATTTGTAGATCTTTCATTACATTTATCACTTGCTTGCAGTATAATCCAGGCATTTCGCATCTTTTCTGAAGTATAGTTTGCAATTCGTTGGTCGGAATTTCATCAAAATGCAATTCGACGAATCGATTTCTGAAGGCCCGAGATAATACCTGTGATAGCATGAAAATATAATATCCATCAGTCGCACTTACTTTAATCAAGAATTACCTTTCGTCCTCCGTACAATCCAGGAGGATTTTGCGTAGCAAACAGCATGAAGTTTTTATGAGCTTTTACAACATTTTGTGTTTCTGGTATAAATAATTCTCGGTTATCATCGAGAACCCTATTCAAAGCTTCTAAGACGTCACTAGGTGCGAGATTCAATTCGTCCAATATTATCCAAAATCCTTCAAAACAATAAATAGTAGTATCAGTATTCAAATTTACAAAAAATATCAAACAGTCTGATGAAAATACCTTTGCGCATCGCTTCGACTAGTAAACCTTCTTTGAATACTAATTTTCCAGTTTCATCTGCGATATAACTTCCAATATATTCCTGTAAATCCGTGTGTTCGTGGTTATTAATTCGAACACAAACGTGACCGGATTTTTTTGCCAAATACGTAATTAAACTAGTTTTTCCAACAGATGTGTCCCCTTGTAACAATATTGGAATTTTGCCAATTGAAACAATTCGCACAAGATTTTTCAAATTTCTCAAAACCGAAGGTGTTAAAATGTACTGTAAAATTAAAACAAATGTTAAAATTAAAAACATTCTAATCAAACTATATACTTACATTCTCTGGTGAAGTTGGATCCAAGCTACCCTTCACTACCCAATATCCAACCAAATTAATAAAATTTTTCTGACAATCGGATTTTGGTATCGGTATCGAAGTACTGATAACGGTCTTAGCCGATTTCTTGCCTAGAATTTCCTTTGTAATCAATTTTTGTACTTCAGTGTATGAATTATTATCCAACTGAGTTAAGAAACTAGCTGAAAATGCTTCAAACAAGGATCTTAATGAGTTTCCACAAGGATTGGTTGCAGCCATGTTCAAGGCTCGGCAAAGTGTTCTCAAACTGTAATGTGGTTTGTGACCAGTGCCATCATACAATGTAGTTTTTGCTAATTTTCTTACGAGCAAATAAAACCTAACAATAGCTTCTACTTTTTGATCGGTCAATTCCAATTTGCTCAGGTAGGATCTGACAAGTAATTCTAAATCTTTTTTCTCTGTAAGGTCATCAATATAAAATTCAGTAAACCTATTTCTCAAACCAACTGGTAGATCTTTCTTTCCTACATCAGTAGCAGGATTCATACATGCAAACAACATAAAATCCGGATGCCTTTTTATAGGTTCTTGATCACCCCGTTCTATCAGAGATAAAGAACCTGATGATTTTTCTAAAAGTTCAGATAAGCATTCCAATGTTTCAGAGCTGGCCAAATTGATTTCATCCAACAAAACCCAGTGGCCTTCTTTTATAGCTTTAATCAAACTTCCTTCTATGAATGCAAATGACAATGAATACTGTTGCTTAACTTGAGCTAACAATTTGCTCAACTTCTTATTCACATTTGTCCATTTTTCCAGTAATTCAAGATCAGAACTAAGACAGTTTTCAGTCTTTCGTATTTTTTCATTCAGTCTACTCAGTGCCGCATTTACGCTCTTGTTCATTTGTTTTATTAAAATTTTCCATTTTTCTTCTTTAAAAGAGGTTTCAATACAATTTAAATATTCTCTATTAGCTTTAATATTGAAATAAGACTGAAATAAAGTATGGAATTCTTCCTTGATCGGGGCAATTAATAATTTAATGTCAACAGGTTTATAGCCTCCTAATAAATCAGCACTCTCACTTTGTTGATTCATATTAATCACAATTAACCGATGACCTGTACTTTTTGCCAAGTATTGTATAGAACTTGTCTTTCCAGTTCCTGTTTCACCGACTAGAAGAACAGGTTCTTTCTGAGCAACACAACAACCAATACTTTCCAAAAGACAACATGACGATCGTGTATATGAAAAATTTGTTATGCTACTATCCATCGAGATGAATTCCTTAGGTTCACTATTCAGTTTGGCTCTTCCAACAACAAAGAGCTCTGACGATTTATTAACAGATGGTTTATACGTATTATAAAAATCTTTTGCTTTATCAGCAATAATACCAAGTTTACCCGCTACCGCAATCGCGAGATTCAATCTCTGATCTAAAAGGAAAAAATATATGCTTAAGATTTAATATAATTTTTGCCAGCCTGATACGCTAAAATAGCAAATTTACTTACCTCTATCAGGTACAGAACCACAAAAAATGTCTAATGCATCGTGAAATATTTTCAAACGTGATTCCTGAGATGATACGTTATAATCAATGACAGCACGAGAACACCATTTTATCAAATCTCGAGTTGAAGTTTGCCTTCCTGTTTTTAAAATAGATCTCTCATTCACATTATTTTCTATACAATGATCACCCACTGAGAATAGCAAAAATACATCAACTATTCTTGTAGTAATAGTACTTAGCAGTGGAAATCGAGTTCGAATAACGGTAACAAGTTCAGTCTTTGATAATGGTTCAACATTTATGCAAAGCCAATGCTTTCGCAATAAGCTTGACGCAGCTGAAGTTTGTTTGCTAAGACTAGTTGTTGATGAAATTAATCTCTGAGTAACAAATAATTGAAAACCAGTTTTGGGATAAATAACATCTCTATAACCCGGCACCGATAGTGTTCCTGTTTCCATCAAGTTACATAAGACACTGGCAACATCTAACGCAGCACTGTCAATGTCTTCTATCAGTAACCATTTTCCATCAATTACAGCTTGAGTTACGACGCCAGGTTGCCAGACAAACTCTCCTGGAACGTCAGTGCATCTATACATGCCTAATAACATTTTAGAATCAGTCTGATCTCCTAGTTGAACTTTTACAAAATTATTGGAATCATGTCCAGTCATTTTTGCCATATATTCAACCAGCAATGTTTTTCCACTTCCAACCACACCTTGTATACATATACATTTCTTTGAAGCTATTGCTATAGCTAATTTACGTAAATTTGAATTTGTTGAAGGTACTAATACTAAATCATTTAGATTATCTTGAGCAACCTTTTTGACAATAGGTAATAAAAATCCACCAATTGTAACAGAAGACACAATTTTGTGAATTTCTTCAATTGGGGTACTAACATTTCCCACCTGTTTTTCATTCTGCTTTATTAAGAGTTTATCAAATTTTTCAATTAAGGATTTTGCAAATGATAATTTCAATGATTCCGAAATATTGTGGACGATAGCAATACATTCTACAGCTATTCTACAAAATTAAAAACATTTTTGTAAATATTACTATACAAAAAATTCAAATGCAAATATTTTAAATATTACCTTTTTATGTTATCGTCCTCATTGGTCAAATATGTGTAAAAATTAGACCAATTCCATTTATTCCTATAATGGTTGATATCTGACTTCAATATATTGTAAGTAGCTAATACAATATCATATTCGGTAATCACAGCCAAATCCGATTTTCGCTTTTTATTTGGAATAGATAAATCTTTATTTACATTTTCAAAGGGAGCTGGATTACAATCGAAGTAATACTGAACCAACCTATAAAAAATGATAAACTAAATTAAAATTTTTTTAAATAATATCAATAATAATAAATTCGTCTAATAATAATAAAATCGTACAATACAAAATAATTTACAACGTACCGTAAAAAATCATGGTTCACATTTACAAGATGTCCCAATGTAGAACAATTTTTTTTATGTATCAAATCGAGATCATCGCTTGCCATGTTTTCTGTATCGTTCTATTTAAAAAATAACAATAAATAACAACGCTACACTATATCAACAATATTATAATCTACAAAACTCGGCGAAATGACTCGATTCTAACGTTGTGCATGTATAGCACGTGTGACCCGGTGCAACCATGCAACACGTGCGTCAAGATACTACTCAGAGCTAAAACAAATTGACACGAAGTACGACGGAAAAAGCCGAACATACCCGAAAATTTAGTTCCTCTTCCCTACAATCTGATATAAGAGCGAATAGTTTGTAAATAGCGTATGCATTTATTTAGTGAGAAAATATTAGATACAAAAAGTTTTCGTTGTAGAAAAAATGCATGGACGCTCATCACTTCATATTTTAAAATCCGTGTTATGTTTAAGAATGTAATACAAATGGGACGGAATTGAGGAGCATTTAAAAGGGCCGCGCGAAAATGTATGATAATGAAAATCAATTGACTAAAAATGATTATTTTATTCCGTATCAATAGCCAAGAGAAATACAAATCTTTTGCTTTTTCAAAAAGTGAAAGTAATTAAAAGTTTTTTAAACCTTTAAGTATAAGAAATCTTCATCGAATATTCATTACCAAGAGATTAACGACATATGTTTTAAATTTATATTCACAATAATTTACATGTAAATTATATTTGGATTATTCTACATCAATCAAATTAAGTTTAAATAAACTCAATTAAATACTATTCTATTGATTAAAACATAATTTATATGGTCAGCTATACAAAGCAAAAAGTAGATTTAACAGAAAGTGTCAGCTTAAAAAATAAGCAGTGTTATTCATAATAATAAGATCATAAAACTGAAATCACTATTTCTGATTCGAAATTAAATGCAAATATTGTAATATGTACAAACTTCAATTTGTAATATATATGAACTGTTATTAAATAAGTTTTTAAGGGTTGTAAGTGATTGTGTAGTGATTTGTATATGTGCGCGCATATATATGAGTCATTATCGGATTAATATATTTTATCTTTTAACCCCACTGATCTTCAGATCTTCCAAATTTGTATGTTATCGAGCCTAAGAAAATGAAAATATTTTGTAAAAAGAGTCCCACACCTGGCCATTGATGTTTGGTGCCTAAAAAGAAATTATAGTTAATAAATCATTTTTCATATGACAAATAGTTCTATCGAAAGAAATACCTGTCGCTACAAAGTCGGCAAACAAAATCCAACAAGCGGCTATTAACGCAGCAAATCCCATCACAAAACCAATAAACAACCATCCTCTGGCACCTCTAGCTCCCAAACATCCTCCATTGTAAGAATCTCCTCTCATTTGCGCATTCGTTACAGAATTTACCCTGTGTAATATGAGATATCATAGCTATTTATTCTGTTTATATTTTTGTTCTTTAAATTCCAAGAACTTTATGTAAATTACTTACATAAAAAGTGATATAGTACCAAACACACCGCAAACATGATAAGCATTTGACATGTAGCTTGGATATTTTGCGTGGGCGTCAATAATAAACCACCAACCGACGAAAAACTGAAATGAATCGAGCGAATGTCGTTATTCGTAATAATTAATTAAAAACAAAAAAACTATATTAGGTATTAGTAAACTCGACAATGACTCAATAACTGGAGTTGTATTTACCAGTGTTCCAGCTAACATTGATACTAATGCGTTTCTTTTTTCGCCACCAGCGAACCAAACGCAGGATGGCATTTGAAGATTTTCTAAGTACGACATTATGAGATTTTCATTCGATTACAGACACAGAATGACAGCTTATTTTTCAAAGCGAATTTAATCTCGAGTCTAACCTAAAGTTCGCTGGCAGATAACATCTAAAACTGTTTCAACCACAAACCATAAACGTAGAGAGGGTCAGTTCTGAAATGTTTTACCAACAGGTTTCGCGAAATAATCTTAAAATGTGTACCTCGAATTAAACCAAGAAAGCGCCACTGTGCACTCTGACGTCACAGGTGATGCCATATTGCACCGATCGTAAAAGGAACAAATTTAAACCATAGCTGAGATTTACTTTGAGGGATAGTCTACGTTAAATTACGAAGACAAACTTGTTGAATTTCATAATAGAACCTCATATCTAATTGGCTAAATTTTCTCTTTCAAAATATTAATGAGATTTGTGCAAACCCAAATGTTTACTCGAAAAAATATGAGATAATGTCTAACAACTGACAGTGCACCAAAATATAAACGACCTTGTGATATTTAACATTTTTTTTTATTTCACGAGATGTCAAGAACCTTAATGCAAACCACGCATATAATTTTGTTGGGAACTCCTTTCGTTTCTGTATCATCAAGTTCATTCCGCGAAATTGCAACGGCTTCTCAATTCGCTCGAGAAAATTGTCGCTTAAACTTTGCGCGGCAGGATTACAGACGA
Organism: Goniozus legneri; assembly: GCA_003055095.1. Taxonomy (NCBI): domain Eukaryota; kingdom Metazoa; phylum Arthropoda; class Insecta; order Hymenoptera; family Bethylidae; genus Goniozus; species Goniozus legneri. Next base: position 45,732 of record NCVS01001266.1, read on the forward strand.
AAATTATGTTACCGAAATTGGTTTCTTCTGTCAGCGAAAAGAGTGGAAAAAGTGGTTTACCTTTTGTGGAGTTGTTCAGTTGTATGTATGTGTATTACGTTGAGTGGCTAAATTTCTCTACTCGATAATTTTACTCGATGCAACTTATCGAAGCGAATATTGACGAGGTTTGACGATAATTGACGAGGAAAATTCGTTAGCTTAAGAAAAAACCGTCAAAAACAAGGAAAAATCACGTTTTTCGAAGACTTGATTGTCTTCCACCACTTTATTTTTTATGAAAAGTACATATTTTATAGATTTTCTGACGAGAAATCGATTAAGATATGTTAAATTTTTGCACTCCCTTAACAAATGATAGAAAAATCGATTTAAAATCTTAAAATCGATATCGCGAAAAACTGAAGAATCGCAGGTAGCTCATAAGGAAGCTCAGTTCAGTCTCTTAAAATTCAAAAAAAAAATTGTTAAAATATATCGAGTTTTGGCTGAGCTATACTAATTTGTACGTCAGCGCGCGCGGCAATTTGCGCTGTGCGCCAGCCGCGCGCGCGCGCGCAATTTTCAATCGCCTCCTACACGCAAACTATTGCAAATAAACACGATTTATTATATGTCATTTTATTCGTCTCAGCGAGATCTACAATTCTTTAATAACGCCATAAGTGTATCTTTTACGGTTTTCGAATAAATTGCAAAAAAATAGTTTTTTGCAACTTTATTGTCAATTTTGACAATGACCCCGGCAAAATATCCAAAAATTTCATATGAAAAATCGATTCAGCTCATCGAGATGCATCGAATAGCGATCTCGGTTGTCATTCTCTAAAGATTTCATTTATCTTCGTAGGCTGACTGGACTATGTGTTACGTTGTGTGGCTAAATTTCTCTATTCGATAATTTTACTCGATGCAACTTATCGATGCGAATATGTTCGAGAAATCAGCAACGACAGTTGGCGCTGCGTTACGAAGATCGACGATGATCGACGAGGAAAATTCGTTGGCTGCGAAGTAAGTAACACAAAATTTTCATCATCTTGCCACTTTTGTTTAATTTACGGTAGTGAAAGAGTCGTAAAAGATGGCACGAAGTACCCATTTTCCCATGTGTAATGTCAACGCAAATTGCTTCCACAATAGAAATTTTTTCACACAACGTCGGATCGTTCTTTCGTTGTTCGCGATTCTCAGCTATTCGTTCTCGCATCGCGAGCATAGTTAGTAGACGTCAAAATTAATTTACTCGTGCACCGTTTTTGACAAAACACCGCTTAACAAATTACGCGAGTTTGGGACAAAAAACGAGTTATTATAGTTTTTTTGGGTTATATTGTTAGGTAACTAGTTTACTTACATCGATCGATTACTGATTTCCTAACCAAAGATATTAATCCTTTATTGTACGATGAAACAAAAAAAAATTTTAATTGTAAATTTAAATTTAAATAAAAAATTTTCAATCATAAAATTTAGTGAACAATAAATTGTATTCAAAACAGGTGTAAATTGATTGCTAATGATAACATTTTTCACGATTATTGGTTATAGTAATGTAGCTATGAAAAAAATTAAATATCACAATTATTACAGCTAGTTTAAACTTGTTATTTTGTTATTGTGTTAACACAAACGTAATTCTACAATTTCTTGCAGTAAATGAGGAATCAATTTTCTAATCTAGATAATAATTGTTTTATTAATCATCATCAGGAATCAAAATCAGGAGTAAAAATTGTTAGCATATATTTTTTATTTATTTTGTACTAAATTTAACATGTTAAAAAAGAATTAAAAAAAACTGAAAAAATGTACCATGTTTTTTGATTATTTTATATTATATATTTTTTTGGCTTGGTTTTTTTTAATATAGAGCATGAATTATATCAGCCTAATTAAGGTTAAC
>NCVS01001266.1:47682-128562 GCA_003055095.1 Goniozus legneri
ATTAAGGTCGTTTGAACGATAAATTTGAAGGTAGAAAGTTAAATTTTTGACGTTATTCTTCACTGAAAAATATATATAAATTTATTTTTTGTACAAAACAAAAATTTAGTATTCACCATATTATCAATAGGAGATCTAGTACGATATGAATATACGATTTATTAAATGATTGCAATTTTTATTTGATTGAAAAAAATATTAATTTTATTACAAATCAAGGGATATCATCCGAACAATCTTAACTAAATTCACATGACAATAAATATTTCCATCATATTGTTTTTTAATTTTATATTATATATTTTTATAAAGATTTTACAATATATTTTTCTTTTTGAAGCATGAATTGTATTACCCTAACCAATTTCATAAAAAAAATCATGCAAAGAAGGGCTAAGCTACTGAGAAATTGTTTTCTATAGACAACGGCTGCGGGAAAAAAGTTATTCTTATCTGGTAAATCCGAAATCTCTCCACATTCCTCGGAAGTTCGAGAGGCGCATGTTATTATACACTCATACGAGCGAGAGAGGGAGGTAGGGGCGATGAAAGTAATCAAGTGTCGGTATCGTCGTGCAAAGATAGAAAGTGCGAAGAGCGCTATTATTTTATACCAAAAGAAGTTTTCTTGCCGAGTTTTTACCGTCGGAAAAAACAATTTTCACGAGAGATGTGAAATTTTATTTCATCGAGTACAATGAATTTCCAGTATGCTCGTTTCGGTGTAGCTTTGATGTATGAAATATGAACCGAGTCAGACTCAAAAAGCGATCCTCGCGTGTTCTCATTTAATCGGAGAAAGGAACCAATTTTCAAAGCCTCGGGCGACTGAAGAAAACAAGAAAAAAAAATTAACCGTTTTCTTATTATGAAGAATCGATTGTGACTTATAATTCTTACTCTATAAGTAATGAACGTCGCATTAGAAAACGAGGACCGGAAAATTATAAGTTTAAATTAGAATTAAAATTAAAAGTAAAAGTTTAGTAAGTTAAAATAGAGAAAGTAAACAAATTTTTCATATTAACAATTAACACTGAAGTTAGAATGATATCGTGTACAATTATGAATTTTGATTTTTGTTGCATTCCAAAGCTGCATAATTAAGAAGGTTGAGGCAGTAGAGTTCTAACAAAAGTACGATATGTACATAATCTCAAATATTTCAATTGTTTGCCATTGAGTTTCAAATCTGACGTCACGGTTGTCACTAGATTTTGTGTAAACGGTTGATAATCGGAAACAACTAATATTCAAGTTTGAAGTTTATCACTTAAAAGTTTTCTAATCAAGTCAGAAAAGTGTTAAAATATGTAGAAAATATTGCATCATAACATATCTAATTTTGGCATTGTTGGCATTATTTTTTGACTTATTATAAATCAAAATGTGTTCTTAGTTTGTCAAAATGACACATTTTACATTGGATTAAATGCAACGCTTTAAGTTAATTTTTGTTCGAAATAGCTTCCTAATCGCCTTGAAAATTTTACAAAAAGTTTCTAAATTAAATAAGCTATATCAGAAGAGAGTTATAACAAATTTTTCTCATTTTTATAAAATGCCTCAACTTTTTTAAGACTCACGAAAAATTGTACCACCGTAATGTCCGTGTAAAGAACCAAAAAATTTGCTCACACAGGCACGAAGTTTAGACGGTTATAAAGGATTAGAATTGCGTAACCTTTTGCGGTAGTAATTGGAAAATCAATTACTCACGCTCATCTCTTTTTAACGCGAATCAATTTGAAAAGCTGGCGTTCATCGATCTGTAAATAAATCATTCGCTATTGCATATTCCGCGGTTGTCGAATAGCTTCAACGTTTCTAGTTATGAGTTTCTCAGTCGAGACTCGGGCTCCGATCGGTCAACCGTGAAAAGACATTCGCGGGTATCTTCGTAATAGGCACTTTATCGAGACTGCTAATGCAACGCCATAACACGCACGAGTGCAATAACCGATATTCATCGTTTTCTTTTTCTCCAGACAAACCCGAGTGCAAACTTATCAATTATCAACCATGAATAAAAATCTCAAAGAGACTCCTGGGATTTTGAGAAATATTTTTACTTTTGATCTTCCTGAGATAATAACATTCATTATCGTCAACAAAATTAATGTTATCATCAATTTATGAGAAATAGTCAAAATAATTCAAAAAATCGAAAAAAATCGTTGAACCTCGAAAATTGTTGCCTATATATATCTACCAATTGTTGGTATTATTTTTTGTAGAATTCATCGATACGAATATCTTGATGACAAATTTGTATTTCTGTCATTATTAATTGAAAAAATGTAGCAAAAAGTATGACATAAAAAAGGAAATTATATGAAAGACAGTAGTAGAGCTGTTGTTGTTGAAATTGAACAATATTATTGCAAATTACAGAAGCATGCCAATGAAATGTTTACGAATAAAACCGAAATTTCTCCGGAACTGTTGCACGTATCGAGAAAATGCTTGAATTATTCGTCCTAGAGCTTGAACATTCAGTGAAAAAATTTTTTATCATCAATATTTATTGAAATGCATTAAACAAACGAAAACCCATAAAATGAAATTACTCTAAAACTGTTTATATTAAAAATAGTTTTTTAATGCTTATAAAAACACAAATTTTAATCGTAATATCGATTATCTACAATATTTTCGAAATGAAGTTACAAAAAATCTTTTTAGAGTTTTAATTTTGAGGGGTTGCAGGGGTAGACGAACACTTTGCACAGAAAATCCCATACCCCCAACTTTTAACGACTCGAATCGAAAAAACGTGAAAAAATCGTATCGCGAGCGCAATCGAGATAATTGTCGACAGGCGGAAGCAGTATCAACGTCACGCTTGCCCGATCGATGATTACGATCGATCAACGGTTTTTGTAAACCGCATTTTTTCGAACAAAATATTCGTTATGACGAATTTTCTTTTTGCGCGTAGATTCTCTTGGACTCGCTTCCTTGCTCGGTGAAAAAAATCTTCTGGGTTCATCGTTTTGCAGGCGACGGAGGAAAACGACGATTATTCGACAATGATAGCCGTGGAAATTGCACGGATTCCTTTCTCGCGTGGCGAGACGAAGCTGATAAAGCCGCAAAGAATTTTTCTTCATACCTTGATCTTTCTTTCAATTTCGATTTTGAGGCAAAAAATCTGACATTTATGGTCTGTACGAATAATTGTAGCAGAATCGAAACCGAGAGTACAATCTGTTGAACTCGTAGTATAGATAAATTAGTATACTACACTACAAGGGCAGAAAGTTTAACATTTCTACACTGTTAGAATCCTAGTAAAGCATATAAATATTAAACTTTCTATCTTAAAATTGAAACCGAAAGTTTAATATTCCTGCGTTACTAAATATTATATATCTGCGCTGTTATTTATTATTGGTATTTGTTATTGAATATTAAATTTAAAAGAAATATATGAAATTTTATAATAAACGTTTCTTTCACGCCTGCTATCAGTTTAGTAACAACAAAATAACTTGCCACATTTTGTTCAGGCTAAACGAGACTATTGGAATCGAATACGAAGGTGCTTTCATCAAACATCTTTTCCAAACTAAAAAAATTTTAGCTTGAAAAATTCATGAAAAATCAAATCACCAACAGCTCGCTGACAGGCTATACGATATTTCCAATTAGTGAAATGAGTACAAAAGTACACATACAGATGTAGTATTTGTACATCTTACAAATTTTCAACTTTTATAAAATACCTTATCTAATTACCCACTCGGTAAAAATTACTATGTAATATGTTAAAAAAATCGATTGTTAAGAGTTATATGTTAAATCATGAACAATCTGAACTACAATCAACAGAAATGAATATGTTAGCCAACACTTCTTTCTAAAAACATATTTCAGTTGTTGGATTTTGAAGAGGTACATATTATGTATTTCTCTCTTAAAATTACCATGTACGCCAATTATTTCAATTTAATTAACATCATTTATTGTTAGTAGAATGTAAAAAAAATGTTGAATCAATGACATTCAATTTCAGAGGAATCAGTTTTGAGTATTTTGTGTCAATATGACATTTTGCCTGCACTCAAAACTACAAATTTGACACATATTTGTATTTCATATTTTCACACATTGCTTTATGTTGTATTAACACCGAAAATTATTGTGGACTTTCTGGGACAAGAGAAATATTTAACATATTCGTTTTTACCGTGCACTACACTGAGAAAAAATGTTGTTGAACCAATTAAATATGCAATCATATAATGCCAAGAGGAAATTTTGTTGAGTAAAATAAAAATCTTTTGAGTGAAATATTTATTGGTTGATTTAACAACTATTTTGTCAGACTGAACAATTATTTCATCGAACTGACAAAATATCCTCTTGGCACTATATGACTGCATATTCAATTGGTTCAACAACATTTGTTCTCAGTGTAGCTCTTGGACTATTAGTGTATTTACACTACACGGTAAAAATGAATGTGTATTATGTTAAAAAAAATCGATTGTTAAAAGTTTTATGTCAAATCCATGAACAATCTTAACTGTAAAATCAACAGAATCGAATATGTTAGCCTACACCTCATTGTAAACAACATATTTCAGTTGTTAAATTTCGAAAAGTTACATATTTCTTAGTTGAAATTACCGTGTTTGTTAAGATTGATAACATATAAAGATTGTTATTTTTTGAATTCAACATTATAATGTGTTAAAACAACATAAAAGACTGTTGCATACGTGTTAATAGAACATCTTTCCTATACTTAAAACGACCTAGTAATAATGTCAAAGTAATTAAAATAATTTGTTAAAATTTTGACATATAATATATTTTATATTTTTACACATTGCTTTATGTTGTAGTAACACCAAAAATTATTGTGGACTTTCTGGGATAAGCGAAATATGTTAAATTTAACATATTCGTTTTTACCGCGTACGAGGGCAGAAAATTCGACACTCCTACACTGCAAGAATTGTAGGAGAGCAAGAGTCGAACTCTGCTCGGGCAGCAGTGCAGCGTAATATACTAATTCGGAATTTGAGGAACGTTACGTATTCGCCACTCCATCTCTACCCCTCTCGAAATCACCTTCCCGCTACGGACGCGCTCGTCGCACACGCGGTAAAACTCTTTCGCCTTTCCCGATCTCGAACAGTCCCGAATCCGTTATCGCGGTAGACGTCGCGGACTCTCCGCAACTCCTGCCGTAGCTCCTTTTACTCGCGGGGTCCAGTTGAGCGCGCTGAGACAGTGAACGCGATTCTTTTTTTTTCCTTTCGTTTTTTTCTTCTCTTTCGCTCCGTTCGGTAGAATCGACGCGAAAGTAGCATCCAAGTGCTCCGGTTACTCCGTCCGTCTCGATTTACTCTGCAAATCTCGAGATGACATCGCGGGGCTCGACGTGCGTTGTGTTGACCGTTGTGGTCCTACTCGCGGCAGCGCGGACACGAGCTAAGCCCGAGGCTGATCCTGTCATTTCTGGCGGCACCGATCTTTCTCATTTCACACAGGTATTAGCGGGAACTTTACTTACATTTTTGCGAACTAAAATTCTTCTCTGAAATATCACAAAATTGTGATAGTTTTCTATCGCGAAATTTTCTATCTAAAATTATGAACGAAAAATGGTAGAAGGATTTTAAAAAAACTGAAGGAACAATTTTCAATTTATCTCTGCTAAAAATTTATTTTTATCATGTTCATCTACTCTATTCGATTCGATTTTTTCATTCGAGATTTTTGTATTTAAAAGTTACGAGTGATATGAATTTTTTTGAATTTCTTTTAATTTTGAACAGTATATATCTCGTGTTGCATATAGAATTTATAAATTAACTTCAGTGCAGTTGTGTTGTGTCCGTTGTGACAGTTTTCGACATCACAACCAGGATTCACGATCGACTGTCGTTCGGTGATTCGTCGTGGCCGAGGGATTCGCTAAGAGGCAGAAAAAGAAAGAAATGTAGGAGAAGCGGACGGAACGTAATTCTCTCACGCATTCGATTTCGTTTCATTGTGCTCGAGCATATCGCGGAAAAGGTTGCTTTCGAATGGCTCGCAGTGCCTGTTAGCTTCGCAGTACATTAATCGCGACGAGACGTACACATTCGAAATACACGAATTAACCTACAATGCTTTATCTGTATAAGGAAATCCAATTCACGCTCGCAATACCGACCGACTTTGCCGGTTACTCGCCCACAACTTGCACGCGTATCAAAATCATTCGCGGTCTTTAACCCTTTAACAGTGCGAGAAAAATCAGTTTTTGAAACTCGAGCTCAAGAAAATCTACTTTTTTTTAAACTGAAAACGGTAAAGCACCGTGAAAAAGTAATTGTTTTTATACTTTCGTGGAAAGTATGTACTTTAAGCACCATGTGTGCAATAGTGTGAAAGGATTAATTGCACGAGAGGATAGGACGAGTTCTTCGAAAAAAATTTTTCTTGTAAATATTTTATAGCGTATAAAGCGCTCGCGAGAAGAAACGAGCGCGGTAGGAGATTGCTCGATTCGGGAGAGTTCACTCCTGGTCTGTGTATAGCGGTATATGCTCGTTCTTCTTCCTCCCTCTCTCCCTTCCCAAAGTGAAATCTAGTAATTAGAAGAAGATAGCAGTGCGAAATATACATGCGGAGCAGGAAACGCGGAACGACGGATTTCGAGATCGAAAGAGGGAGAGAAAGAGAGGAGACGTTAGAAAGAGGGTCAAAAGTCACTCTGTCAGTGGGTGAGCATCATTCGAGATTCTACTTTCGTGCGTGACGGGAACCGAGATTCCCATTTTTCTCCTATTCGTGCATTACGACAGTGTTATTGCACACCCGTGCCGAAAACTGATTCCCTCGATCGAGATAAACAATTTCACGACAGAGCGAAAAAAATCTTTTAAAGATTAATTTGAACATTTGAAAATGTTAATATTTTTAAAATATCTATTCTAATTATTAGCTTCAACAAATTCTTCTTTTTATCGTACGAATTGCATCGATGAACCAATTTTCATTTTTAACACCGCTTTAATTACACAACGTGTATCAGCTAGATAAGTTTTTAACAAAAAAAAAAAAAAAAACAACGGATGTAGACCCAGAACGCGGATATTATAAATCAGAACGAACGAGTAATCGAATTTCTAGCGAAGCAGGCTGGGAAAAACTGGTTTATTTACGACAAAAATTGATCGTACATAATACCTGCTGAAAAAAAAGTCTTTATAGCGCACTCCCCCGATACGTTTTATACGAGGAAAATAGCATGGGACCCATTCGGATCGGAGTTGTAATTCTCTGTGCTCTTGCGACATCCTGCATGCGTTCGTATTGTATACCCCATGAGAAGTAATCACCGTTAACGAAGTGTACATCGCGCCTTACGTAATCTAATACGATACATCGGAAGAAGAAATTACGAACAATCAATGGCGAATTTCACCTCTTGGAAATAAAAGGGAAGGGAGCGAAAAAAACATGTAAATCATGTGAGAAACAAGTTGCTATATTCGGTGGGATGAAGCGCGCAGACGGAAGCGCGACTTCCTAGAGAAAAAATTCGCTTCCGGGTTATGTGCATAGTGCTGCTTCTTCGATGTAAAACTCATTTTTTAACACTGCTGCCTTGTCTGATTCCTTTCAATGTAAATTCGCTGAAGAAATTGTCAATAATTTGTAAGAAAAAAAGCTAAAAATCGTCAACAATCGATAAATACAAACAGTTTGAATATTTTTTATTTTCTATTGTTCCTAATTTTACGATTATTTCTCGAAAATTTCATCGTAGCTCTTATGAACGATGAAACATTTTGAAGATTGCTCAATACGTTACACTCGTCATTGTTCGCGCGTGGGCAAGGAGAGAAAATTGCGCGAAAATTGCAAACTGGAGGAGCAAAGAAAAGGTTCCCACACGCGTATAATTACTCGAGTTTCGTAACACGGTGCGTTCTAGAAAATGACGATAAATCATCGACGCGGGATCGCATGGAAAAGCGATTTTCTCGTTCAATCAGAGCGCGTCGGCGATATAAGGTCGAGTTTTACGCCGCGAACTCATCTCGATTATCGGAAAAAAGTACACTCTCGCGTGGAGAAATATAAATAGCGAACACTATCAGAATTTAAGTACTGCCTCTCGCAAATTGAGCCGCGTATATGGAATCGCTTGCATCTAAAATGCCCGCTACTTTACTTTTCTGGTGGAAGCGTTGGATTAAAAGTAATTTTTACTGGGAGAAGTAAAATTTCTTATTTAAATGGCAGTAACTTCCTTAAAAATCATCGTGGAAAAAGTTTGAAATAACAAATTACCTGCAGAAGATGGAACTTTCGAAGTGTGGTCTTAAAAATTTTCCCAATTGCAGGAGTTGTGACCCGAAAAAATCACATCTCTTGCACATTGGGAAAAAAGTCGAAAAACCAAACTTCAAAATTCACAGAAATACAATTTTTATTAAAGTTATACAACTTTTTGAAAATAGCTCATTTTTTATTAATCCAAATAAAAATTACAAGTGCAATATTTATTAAGTGTAGCATGATTAAATGAGAAGTGAAAATCACTCGTTCTAAGGATGATTAACTGTCATTTCAAAAGTACCTATTTAGTTTTCAATCAAATTCGTGAAAACTTTCAAAAAATTTCAAGTAATTTTATTGAGTTGTTTTCAAGTTACGAAGTTTTATTTGTTAAAAATTTACATCTAGTTAAACGTGTCAAGTGACAGAAACTAGAATAAGCACAAAACATTTTTTGTCAATTCTAAGATTGTTTTTACTATCTGACAATATTAAAATAGATATTTTTGTTACTAGGCCCTAAAGTGGCACTTCACGGACGAGTGTGAAGTGACATTAGGGCCGTGTGACAAACATCGTTTTTTGCCACAGGTGTACCTAAAGTGCGACTTTACGGACCGAAGAAAAAAAAAATAGAAAAAAAAATATTGTTTATACGGACTCATTTTAGGTCAAAAATTAATATTTTAGGTAAATCAGTAACAAAAAAACAACAGTCCGTGAAGTTCAACTTTACGGCCTGAAATCGGGCCGTAAAGTCGCACTTTAGGTGCACCTGTGACAAAAATAATTTCTAAATACAGATAATTAATAAAGTTTTCATCTTAAAAACATTTATCTCATTCTTAAAGTAGAATACACTAATCCATTTTTCTCGACGCGCTTGCGCAAATATGGCTTTCTACGCCGCGAAGAAAAGAAAAGAGACGAGCGCAAACAGGAAACTTATAAACGCAAGGACGATCAAACATCGCGGAGAAACACCGTCGAATGTGAATTTGCGGTACGGCGGTCGATCGTTGGACCACGCGAACTCGATAACGAGAGATGGTGAGTGGGACAATGGTTGAAGGTGAAAGATGCCGCTGCCTTTCCCGGTCACTTTCACCGTGTCAGTCTCCACGACGCATACCAATATTATTTACGAACCACTCGCATTCTCACGATCAATCAGATCAATTAAGATATTCGTACCGCCGAAATATTGCGAAAAAAAATAGGAACAATAAAGTAGATCGATGGCTAGATAGCGGTGACTCATCGATCAACTTGCGATTGCGATTGCGGTCGAATTTAGCATTTAGGAACTCAAACTAAACTCAAACTCAAATTTAAATTTGGACACAACTGTTTAAGTTGAATTTAAACTTAAATTAACTTTGACTTATGCCAAAGTTAAAGTTAAACTCAATTCAAGTTATACTTGAATTTAAACTTAAATTTTAATTTGAACTTAAAGTTTAAAGCTGAGTTTAAGCTTTTTTAGTTTTTTTCTTTCTCAAAGTTTCTTACACAACGAAATAAAAAAATTCACCGATAGAAGACACATCGAGTTGTCTTCTTATCGCTTCACTTTCTTCTCGACATTCGCGATAGGACTCGCGGTAAGAGTAAAGCGAATACGTTCAACGGAGAGTAACCTCCTAATTAAATCAAATTGTTCACCGTGCGAGAAGAAAGTTTCCCCAACGCGAAGACGCGCTTGCGCGCACCTCCGAGCCTTCGAGGATCATACATATCGCATATGGGACGTCCCGTATTGTATGTAAAATAGAATTAAAATCCTCCTTCCTCTCTTTTTCTTCTTCTCGGAATCGGTTTCACGTTTTTTACATTTTAATTTGACGTCTTTAATTAATTTTGAATACCAATTTACATTTTTCTCTTATTATCATTTATAGCTGGTTCACGTTTTTAATTTTCACCTGATCAACAAAGATGAACCCATTTCTGACTTCAATTACGACAAAAAAAATCTCTAAATTGTATTTTATTTGAGTATTGTGTATTACTGTAGTCTCCTTTACTTCACGAGAATCAACATGAAAGAAATGAAGTATATTTTATTTCAAAAATAAAGAAATAATTTTGTTTATCAGCAAGTTTCGATTATCAGGGTTCATCAAGGAAAGTGAACACTTCCGTATATCGAGTGAATTTCACTTTTGGTTCGGTCATGGTACACTAAATGAACGAGAGGACTGCCTCTCGTAATGTTTACTTGAATCAATACGTATTTTTAAATTAAAGCAAATTTTACTCCTTTCAAAAGATTTTTTTTTTTTTAATTTTAGATAATTTTACAGACATTTTAGAGAATCAGTTTACTTTTCTTATATAGTATTTGCTATATTTTTCTCAGCGAAGGGTCAGAGTGGTACTCGCTTCCGTTCTCAACGTTATTTATTTTTCTCGATTGTAGAAAAATTCGCAACTCGATCTCCTCGACCTTTGGCAAACTAATTCAAAGCAATTTTTCTCCTCTCGCTTAATTTACGCGGCAGGGCGCGCTCGTGACCTGGATGTCCTTTGTCGGCCTCTCCGTCTTACACGTGAATGTACAGAGCGCGCGGTTCGAGCGATTAGCGGTCGTCTAATTGCGGGAGCTCGCGTTAGAACGGTACCGGGGGAGAGTGAAACGATGCGGTAACGAGAACGCGTACTTCTCGGACGACGCGGAGAGAAAAAAAAATTCTAAATGGAGAGCGAGAAAAGAAATCCCCAGTAGAGATTTTTTGCGACTTCTTCGATCAAAACAAAGACTGTGAAATACATCAAATTGGTATCTCAATTTCTGATTAGTTCTGATTATCTCTGATTAGTAAAAAAAAAAAATGTACATGCTACATTTCATTTTTAATTTTTTTTTTTTCCAATTTTATTTTATTAATTTTGATAATTCTGGCTAGAGTTTTGCATTCAGAATGAAGAGTTCTATCGAAAACTACACTGTTGGAAAAATTTTGAAATTTAACACAAAAAATTACCTGAATTTTCATATTTTTGCAACATGAAATGAATATAATATAAAATAATTATTAATTTTTGTAATTATGTACTAAAATTAACATTTTACACTTGAAATTTTAATCATCGGAGCTATGAAATGATTTTCATTCGATAATTGTTTGAAAATCTGAAATATTACATGAAATTTAAATTCGTAATATGATGCGCAAACGTGATGCGAGCGCTCTGGCAAGTACGATCGTCAGTACGTCTGTACGTTTATTAAATTTAATAATTGATCTTTTGTATTTCGTCAAAACTAAATATGAAATTTAATATGGTACCTTCTTAATTTTAATGTCATATTTATTTGGATTTTTATGTATAAGTTTTAGTTGAATTTTCACACATTATGTAGGTGTTATTTGCTTCCCTCATTTTTAGTTGAAATTTAATACAAAAATGTTTAACAGTATAGGCCTGAATTCCGATTTTAGTGAACTTATGCCACTCATTGGATGGATTAGCATGATCGTCTTGAAATACGATAAAAAAATAATAAACTCGAATTAAACCTCGAATGGAGTGAAATTCCGTTGTTTAGCATACGATTATAATCTAGTCGTCCGGGATCGAAAGAAATTTCACCGGGCGGAGGGTCAAACCGCTAATCGCGTCCATGTTAAGATTCCAGCACCTTAAAAAGAAAAAAAAAAAGAGGCGGTGGTCTAATTTTTTTCTGTATATTCATAGAATTTGAAATCTTGTTTCACCACGGTAGGACGACACACTAATTCGAGTGGACTCTCGTGTCGTTTTAGAAATCACGCTCCACTGCCGCGTATCGGGAAGCGCGTGCCGACTCGAGGAGAGGTAAAATTGCATACGCGGGTAATTTTCCGGGAAAATTGTCCACGGCGACGCATAAATCGCATAAATCGGCGTTTATTGGGTACGAGTCTTTTCTCTCGTGTTTTCTCGACTCCGTTCGCGAGGAGATTCCGCTCGATGGAATCGTTTCCGGTGGGCTCGGGTGGGGAGGGAAGAGTTTCATAATGACGGTGAAACGGAAAGTGGGCACGCGGCTGACCCCGTGAATGCGATTTCTCTCTCTTGCTCCCCTACAATGGCGATTCACGAGATTGCAATTTAGAATGGCCAATGGAACGTCCGAAAAAAGTTTTAACAACAATAACAACTTTTTGTGTATTTTCAATAAACTAAAATAATGATTATTTATTTTGAACGTTTGTTTGTAATAAAAATAGATTCAAAATAGCAAAAAAAAAACACTCGACAACAAAATTTTGTCTTAATATTGATTGTTAAACTGTTTAATATAATTCAATATTAGTTGAAATAAAATTCAAATAATTATTTTGTCTAGCAAGTTATTTATTTGAACATATGCAAATAAATATCGAGTACATTCAATGAAATTTTATTTTTCATTGACTACCCCGAAAACTTGAAGTTTCCTACTTGTTAATGCAGCATAAAGTCCCACTTTCTGCCTCTTGTTACTTTTCCGCCTGATGTGCACTCGCACTCGTTAAAATCACATTATTTACGCCCTTGACACACAAAATACTATCACAGTATCGAAAACTTCTGAAGAAATATTTCTGTAATTCGATGTAGAAAGACAATAATAACACAGGAAAATAGTTATTTTGGAAATACGTGCTTGAAAAAACTCACCTTTTTCACCGAAAGTACAACAGATGACGTTTTTCTTCACGACAAGAAAACCGTGGAAAAAAGTACTTCGAGTACTTTAAGTACTTTGCACTTCTTTTCTTTTTTAAACGCCATCTATCATACAGTTTTCCTAGGAATAAAGTAAGTTTTTCAAACACGTGTTTTGAAAATAAGTATTTTCCTGTTACCGTGCGGGGAAGTACTTCAAGTAGGTACTCTAAGTACTTTTTATTTATTTTCTTTTCGAATGCCTTAAATGTCTTATAGTTTTCGGTGAAATAAAATCAGTTTTTGAAGCATGTGTTTTAAAAATAACTATTTTCTTGTTACGGCACGGGAAGTACTTCGAGTACTTTAAGTACTTTTCCCTTCTTTTCTTTTTTAAACGCCGTATCTCATGCAGTTTTCGGTGGAATAAAGTCAGTTTTTGAAGCACGTGTATAAAAAATCGTTTTTCCTGTTACCGAGTGGGAAGTACTTCAAGTACATTGAGTACTTCTTACGATTTTCTTACCACGAAGAAAAACGCCATCTGCTACACAGTTTTCGGTGAAAAAGTGAGCCATTTCAAGCGCGTGTTTTAAAAAATAAACGCTCAACGTTGAGAATCTACAAATCGTTCCATTCATAAAACGCGAAAGGAGGAAAGCAAAAAAATGAACACGATCGAAGGAATATCAATTCGCGATTAATTTTACGAGACTCAATGATCCGTATTGCAGATTGCGAAAGCGAAAGCGACTGTCAAAAGTAAGAGCGGGTATACATTTTCAGGCGCGCATTAAACGCGGATAACTCGCGGTTAATGAGTAATATTTGTACCCGTCGAAATAAACGCGTCGATTCTCGATCATCGGCGAGAAATTATTTTAATGCGCCGAATTGAGAAAGACGAGGAAATTCGAGGCTCTCGGATACGCGAAGAATTTCGCCTATCGAGAGATCGATGGCAATTCGATGCAGCCGAGTATCGTAAATTAAGATTCGAATACAAATTAGCGAAGGAACGTCGTGCGGGTTACGTCAACCAATGACAACGTTGTTTCAAACCGAATCGAGAGAATCCTCGCGTCTCCGCGGAGAATGGCCGAGTCCTTTCACTCGGCGAAAAAAAGTAACGTGAAACTCTTCAAATTGTTTCGTTTCGGGAAGAGGAATAGGAATTCTCGCCTCCACGAATTGCCAATTTCTGCATAATGTATTTATGTATTTATGAATAATACCCAGTTCGAAGAATATCCATTTAGAAAGCGGTCAAGAATCGGTTCTAAATATGAATTTCTTATTACGTGATACGTTAAAAAGTGAAAAAAAAAAGTTCGACGAATTAAGGTTGTACATTTTTGGCGGCTGTGCATTTCTTTATCGGAAGCTACGCGTCGAGGAAACTATCGCGGTGTGCGTAAAAGTCAACGCCTCTGGCTAATTTGGCGAGATTTATGGATATCGTCGAGTGCCAAGCATATCCGATTCGTATTCATAAAGAGAAAGAGGCGTCCGATAATCGCACGATTAAAATTTTAATTAAAATTTTATACACATTCATAAAAATGAAATAATTCAAATTAAATACTTTCGTTGCACTATCACTTTTTAGTAGAAAAAAAAATGAATAGTCAATTCGAATCGATCGATTTCATTGTTTGAGAAATAAGTAGCAAATACTACTAAAATTAAAATAATTTTTCTTTTAAATTAGGGATATTCATATGTATATGAACTTTTAAATTTAAAATGACCGTTTAATTTTTTAATGGAATTGAATAGGTAGTCCCAGAATTTAAAGTATTTAATCTTTGCTAGACGTAAAATTTATTTTAATTAAAAGAAAAAAAATATTTATTTAGTATAAATTTTCTCAACTTAAGGAAGTTTTCACCTAACTTAATAAATTGAGATAAACCAAAATGTTTCTCTCATTTTTAAGGTAGAATCTATTAGTTTTTATTTCTATTTCATTTTTACTAATTGATTCACATTGAACAATGCAGGAGGAAATAACAGGAGTACGCAATACTAATTTACAATAATATAAAATACAATTGAGAGATATTTCTTATCGCAATTAAAATTAAAAATTCGTTTCATTTTTATTGCAAATTCAATTTAAAATGAAAATCATAAATAATAACAAGAGAAGAATGTAAATTGTTATTCATAAAAATGTTTATTTTGTTTCCGAGGTGGAACATACTAATTTATTTTTCTCTTTGAATGCACGATACAATTAGAGAAGAGAACAGTTTTCACAACAGAAAATTGTATCGGTGTAGATCAATAATTTTGCCCCGAAGAAAATTTGAAGTAACGCACGGAAACGTGACGCAATATTCGTGAAAGGTGCGCAGATCTTTCGCGAGAATCGGAAACTCTCGACACGCTTGGTTTTCTCATTTTACAATTTCAGATCAAATTCACTTCCTCGTTCAGGATGATCGGAAATATCGTTATAGCCTTTTGTTTTTCCGACTTTGAGTTGATAAAGCGACAATCATCAGTGATTTCTTTTTTTTTTTGTAAGTTTATTTATTACTGCACCGACAACTGTGCTATGGTAACAAGAGATTTTTGTGCAAACAAAAAATAGGTATCACAAAAAATTATACAATATCAAGATTAAGTAATAATGATGACAACGATTTCTGTCGCTAAATTTCGATTTGAGATAATCTAGAGAAAGATGTAATCAGAGTTTACGCTTTAATTTGAAATAAATCAATTGAACACATGCTATCGAATGAAATGGAAAGTGAATTTTCATGTGAGTTTTCAAATCTTGAGCACCTTTATTATTAATATTTATCACAATGTAAAAAAGCTCTTTCAGATTGAAGATTTTATAAACAATATTCTTTAATTTTCATTGTTTAATTGTTTATCGAAATCTCATCTTCTTCCTCCTTGAATTCAATGTTTTTTGCATCTTATATTAATTTGTTATTAGAGTTAAGATCGATCATTTATTATTTTGTTTGTTCTTTTTTGTTTTATTGTTTGTTGTTGTTATTCTTGTTATTATTGCTGTTTTGTTTGTTTTTGTTTTTGTTTTTGTTTTGTTATTATTTTTAATAATTTTTCATTATTTTTATCAAGATAATAAGATTAAAAAGGAATCGAATGAAGCGATATAACCAGAAACGAGACACACGAAAGATCAGAGACAAATACAAAAGACCGTTTCTCTCTTTTTCTTTTCGCCTTTCTCGTCGATTAACTCGGGAATGATTTATCGGGCTCCGTTGGTGACTAACCGCTAAAAATTTCTCTCCTTCGCGAGCGCGCAAATTCCAGCTCCGTTCTTCCGGCGCTGGTGGAAAACGATCGGCTCGCTCCTCTCGTTTCGAGGAAAATAGGAAGAGCATTTTGCGCAAGACAACTGAATTGGATTATCGCGTCATTTCTCGGCGAGCCCGATAGAGACGCAATTTGCGAAAAGTCGAGAGATCGCGCGCGCGCTCGCATATACAGACTTCATTATCGTGATTGAGCAATTAGAATGGAATGGATCTCACCTTACCTTCCCGATCGCCTCTTTCGGAAAAATTACGTTACGTAAGCTCGAACTAGCGCGTTCCGATAGCTCTCGATTTCGCGCTTGCGCAATCGTCCACTCGAATTTATCGGCCGCGCAAAAAAAGAAAGAGGAGAGTAATGAGAAACGAAGATCCGTAGTTATACAGTAGCGCTCAAAACTATCTGGACCGATATGATTTTCTAATTGAGTTATTTAGGTAAATAAAATTAACAAAAGTTCAGTCGAGAATTTTTATAGTAATTTTGAGCATTTTGATTAAATAATTAAAATTAACGTTATTATTCAATTGACAATTCTTTTATTATTTTATGAAATTTGCGAAATAAATTAAGAATGTCGTTTGGTCAACAATTTGTATGGTAATTTTTAGCAACTTGAGCATTTCGAGTACACTGAAAATAAAAATTTGTTGAAGTTGCTGAATATTTATTTAAAAATATACAAATAAATATTTCGTTTCATAAAGCGAATTATTACTTAGAATAACAAACAAACAAAACGAACCACAATAACAACAACGTTCGAACAGTCAACAACATGAACAACATCATCATTATCATTCGAACATCATTATACAATTATTTTGTTCAATGATTCTAATATTTATTTTGACATATTAAAACAAATATTAAGCGAATTCAACAAATTTTAATTTTAGTGTATTTTTAATATTTTGATAAGTTTATTATATCAAATTCTATCCATTTTATCCAGTATTTCAATAATAATAATTTTTTTAAATCTGATTATTTTACAAATAGAAAGTGAAATAAAGAAAGAAGATCAATAATGTTGGTGAAATTTTGAGTGATTTATTTGACAAGTATTTAAACAAGAAAATATTCTAGTTGTTTTTTTAATTTAATTTTATTTAGTTATTTTAGTTTTTGAGGGTTTTTATTCGGGCTTTTTAGATGTTTTTAAACATTTTAAACATTGTGTATATTGAGCAATTTGTCACGTGAGAAGAAATTTGAGCGCAACTGTACATATGTATGTCGTTATCTAACGATGCGATCGTCCAGAAACGAGTTTGTCGGTTACTCGCTCGACTCCTCGTAATGTCAAGCGTACACACGCATCTTTTTTCGTCGCGTCAAAAATTTCGCGAAAGCGCGCGCACGGAGTAAGACGAATCAATCGTAACTCGTAAGGCCCGCGAAGGATGACAATTCGAAACGAGGAGGTAGGAGTAGTGAAGGGAAACCGCACGCGACGGGAATAAGCGAGAGTTGAAAACTGCTAGGGGCTACAATGTTGATGGCACTCGACCGCGATCGTTATAATAGCGTTTGACGCAATTAACTGTTGCGCGGTCCAGCTGCTGTATTTTCTATACAGCTACATGACAACTGCAATTAACGAATGAAATGAACAATTGCAAAAGTGAAGCGATGCCTCCATTACACTCGTTTTAAGTCGAAATTAAAAGCGGCGGATCGATTCGCCCGCAACTTTTCTCTCGACGCTTTCAGCCGATCTAAGGCAATTTACGCCAGCCAATAAGATATTTTTTCGTGAGAATAATGCCGAGGGAAGACTTTCTTGTTCTTTAAATTGAAAAACAAACATACAACAACAATTTAGTTTGAGAACAACAACAACAAAAACAACAGCAACAACTGTTATACAAGAAAATTCATTAGGGTATCAATTTATTTGTTTGACAAAATTTCAGCAACAATTAAATAATAAATAAACCTAATCTAGATCTATTCTATAACTCATAAAATCTCGAATGGATCGACAACCTTTCTTCGTTCATTTGCAGTGCCAAAACACGCTAATACAACATCGAAATCTCAAGGAAGAGATCTCTCGGAAATCGAGAAAACCGATTAAAAATCGCAGCTAGAAATTAAATTTATCCCAAACCAGTTGGGCTGTCAGTCTTCAAACGAATTTCCCTGCAAGATTATGCAGCTTTACATAAATACCAGTTTTTTCGATTTTCGCATTGGAATTTTCGCCCCGACACTGCATTTATCTAAGCACGATCGATCTTTTATTCTACCTTTCTCGTTTACGCGCTCTATAGGCATTTAACGATCCGGTCAACCGTGCGAACGTACAGCGAACGCGAACCCAAAGCCGCCGTTCCGAGCGTCTTTCCCACAGATACGTTACATAGAAGCGATTTCCTATTTCCATTCGCCAACAGCGCGATTTCCCCCGACCTCTTCGTACACTCGAGAAATCTGCGAGGAGCTCTGCTCTTTTTTTTTTGCTTCGAATTTCATAAATTTTTAGAGCGACACAGGAGCTCGAGTATCAACCATTAGACGGATCCTTGACACGAAATTACGAAAAGAAAGACAAATGTCGAATGGTAAAGTCAATCTTCACGATACGTCCCGATATAGCGATACGAGAATGGTTCTCACGCGTTTTTTTTTTTTTTTGAAGGCGCGTGGGAATCAATAACTCTGTAAACGCGCGATATAAAATTACGATATCTGGAGGAGATTCCTGATGAGCTTGTTGCGTTGTCAAAGTCATCTGGGAGATAATTATTGACCAAAGTGCCCATTAGAACACTCTCGGCTGTTGTAATGAATATAATATAACTAAATATTCTATTTTCTATTCCACATTTCTCAAAAAACTTGAAGAGACTCTCATCATTTTAAAACAACAAAAATAAAATCGATCAAATGATCTTTATAAACTTGAATTTTCTTTTTTAAAATGATCATTTGCTCGATTCACTTAAATTATTTTTAACCAAATTATGTTTTAAAATGATGAATTTTTTTTATTAGTATATTTTTTATTTTAATTTGTTCTAATACTAATTAGAACAAATTACTGTAAACTTTAAAACATCGAGGAATTCAGCGAAAATTTGACTTTGTCCTTGAATAATTTTTGATTGGACACAGTTATCACACGAAACAGACCATTACGTATTGTTCAATTCTCTACAAAAATATATCGTACGTTTTACTGAACATTCAAGCAAAACAATAAAAGCCTAAAAGAACAGATATTTGTTACTCTATGAAATCTGAATTGAAAATAGAAATGTGTGAAGAACCACTAAAACTGAATTGAGAGCCCATTTTTTGCAGGATAATTGTATTTACATGTACTAATAATATTTGGTGCTGTCACAACGAAAAAAAAAGTTTTGACACGTCCTAATGTTTATATGTACTACATTGACTGTGTCTGTATTACTCCTCAAAATAATCAAAGGGACACTCGTCATTTTCATACAATTATTATTAAAATTGAATCGAATATGGAGCAGATGATCATTTTGAAGAGGAAGATCCAAATTTTAAAATCACTTTACCAATTGAATTTGATCATTTTTAGCTGAGATACAGTCATTAGAAAGTGACAACTGTCCCTTAAATTTTTTTGAGAAATAAATTTTTATTTGTTCATATCTTTAGTCGTTTGTGGCTAATGCAGCCTCATCATTGATGCCACATTAAATAAATTGACGCAAAATAATTGAGAGACAGCGCGAAGATTCCGATTTAACGCGAGAGAGCTAAATCGAGAACAGTAGGACCTTTAGCGGTTAATGCGTAACGGAATGGAAGTCATCTTACGAGGGCAGTGATCTCGCGTTCGCGCGAAAGCGAGAGGACGCGCTCGACTCCGAACGGACGTATCGCCTACCTCGGCCACTCGTAGATCTATCGACCCTATATCGTTCCTATATAAGTGGGAAGGAACCCCGCGTTTCCTGCAATTACGCGTTACATGTATTCATACGTAACGACTTTTTCAGATACTTTTCAATCTCACTTCGGACTTTGCGATCGAATTGCTAAATAGTCATCAGAATGTATGCAAAAAAGTTCATTCGGACCAGTTTTAACCATGTTTATTCAAGAAAAACAAATATTCTTCAATAAGTTGTTTAATGTTGCTGTTGTTTATTTGTTGCTGTAAAGTTCGATAACAGTGAACTTAATGTTGTTTATTGGTTATTACCAAGATTGTTGATGTTTATTTATTGTTGTCAATATTGCTGTTGTTTATTCTTTGTGGTAAAGATTGCTGTTGTTTATTCTTTATTGTCAGGATTTTTGTTGTTCATTCGTTGTGGTCAAGATTGTTGACGTTTATTTATTGTTGTCATTATTGCTGTTGTTTATTCCTCATTGTCAGGATTTTTGTTGTTTATTCGCTGTCAATAATATTGTTATTATTTATTCATTATTGTCAACATTGTTGTTGTTGATTAATGTCGTTTTACTTTACGATCCAAACGAAATTTTTTCTTCCAAGCAATTACGAAAATTGAGAATATAGACATTCCAAATGTTTAATTAGAAAGTTTCAGAATGAGCGTTTATTGCGCAGATTTATTTATCAAGAGTCGTTAATAGAAGTATTCACGGTGAAGATTCACGTCGTCGGGTTCGCGTCGAGTCGGATGGACAAGTCCGATAAAATGCGAGCGGTTCATCGTCAACGGAGACCCTTAAAAGTTTCTCTGAAAAGTCGACGCGAAACTTTCTTAACCTCAATTACCGTTCCAGCCAAGTACCGAGGAGTAAGGCATTTTTTTCACATACGCGCGTAAAGAAACATCCTGTGTAGGACGAACGAAACGAAATCTCAAACTCACGTTCGAAATAGATTCTTGAAATGAAAAGTTTGCCACTGTGCGATCAGTTGAATCGTCAAAATCAGCTTAAATTTTGCATTGTTGGAGTCAAACGAGCTGTTGAATTGTTGATGTTGATTTTTTATTGAAACAAATTAGTAAACCAGTAAAAAAAATCTTGTCACTTTCAAATGGTTTGTATTTTCATTCAAAAATGATCGAATCGAACGAGTCGAATCATTTGAAGAGAAAGATTCAATTTTTAAAAAGATCGTATGATCAATTGATTTAAAATTTTTTGCCAAAATACAGCCGTTTGAAAATGATAACTGTCTCCTTGATTTTTTGAAAAGTGTATTTTACGTGAATTCATTTTTAAACGATTAAAAAAACTCAACATTTAAATTATTACCAAAAAATAATAATTGAACATCCACAGACCCATAAAACTATTTAAATTTTAATTTTAGTGAAAAATGAATATTCTACAATTTTTATTGCATATTATTATAGATCTCGTCAAACTGAAAAGTAGGCAAGACACGTCTAACGCAACGTCGAATCGATTCGAAATAATACACTTTTACGCATTTTCGACGATTTGATTGTAGGTCGTGAAAAAATTTAACATTTTTCCTGGAATCGTGAGTCAAGAACGAAACGAGAGCAATCGACGCGAGACGTCGAACGTGTGCAGCGGCGTCAATGCTGAATGTCGAAAAGCTCATGCATAAGTCCCGATTCGGCTCTCGAAACATTAAATCAATTACCCTTGCATTTCTCTCTTTCGTAACCCAACCGGTGATTGTTCTCGTAGCTGCATTGTTCCTCGCCAAAATAGCCCTGAATCGTTATTCGTTACACGAGACGCGAATGTGAACTGCGCAATGTTCCTTGGAAGACAATTTTGGAGATTAGTGATATACTACTCGTACGTAAAAAAAATTACCAGAGAATGAAGTTATTCATCGTTAACCTCGAGTCATTAATCAAAAAGTTGTTCGATGGTAGTAAATTTGATTTCGTTCAAGGTTGTTGTTGTTTATTCGTTGTTGTCAATGTTGTTATTAATTCTTTGTTATCAAGGTTATTGTTGTTCATTCGTTGTTATTAACATTGTTATTCTTTATTTAATGTTGTTGTTATTAATTTATTGTTATCAACATTATTGTTCTTTATTCAATGTTGTTGTTCGTTCATTATTTTCATAAAATTTGTGTTTGTGTTTAATGTTATTTCAGCTATTATACAGATAATTTTGACGATTTGCGATATCGAATATTACTCGTACGTAAAAAAATGGGACCAGGGAATGAAGTTATCATTCGTTAAACTCGAGTCATTAATCACAGCAGACGTTTATGAAAATATAAAGTATTCAGTGCTAAATACTGCGAATTGACCAATGCAACGCGGACGCGCGCTTTTTTACGGCTCGTGAGCATTGACACTGACAGCGGGACGGAGAAAACGGTCGTTCGCGCATTACCGGCCCGTGAAATAATTACCCAACAACGCCTCGAAACGCTATCGACCGTCCCGCACCATGAATAGGAAAACATCCGAAATCTTTTCCCAATCAGAGTTACTCCGAACGATGTCTGTAAAATTAACCCCGCAATTTTTGAATTCATAAATTATTTTTATCGTGTTAAAGTGTATCGTGCTAATTACGCCATGAAAGAAATCAAAAGTCTTTGAAACTCTAGGTTTCATGAGAGAAATTAACTTTTTGAGTTTAAAAAATCTTTTTATTGTCCTAAGTTTTGCTGATTTTAAACTAATTGCGCTACGAAAGAAATTGCGAACTTTGCAATATACTTTATAAATGTATTTTTCATTCAGCTGAATTTCATTTTTAATGTTAAATTTTTACAGTTTCAGCATCGTCAAGTTCTCGACGCGAGACCTCGCCTGTCAGCTTCCCAGCAAGCTCAGATTTTGAGCGATGTTCAACAGCATCAGCAACGTTTCCCCCACTCTCTTCAAAATCCAAACTCTGGATTATCGCAGTTACAAACTGGCACACCGTACTCCTCCTTGGCTAAATACAAAGTGGACCGTAACAAACAGCAACAGCTTCAGCAATTGATCGCTCAGCAACAACAAGTGCAGCAACTGCTCCAACAGCAACAACAGAAAATCTCAACGCAACTCGGCCAGAACTTACTAAATCCCGCTCAAACTCAATTCCAAACCAAGCAACGCCAGCAATTCCAAGTACAAGTACCCCAGCAATACGACCCATCGCGAAATCCAGCATTGCAGAATTTGCGACAAGACCTCGCCCAGCCATTTTTCACCGATCAGCAATCGATTCAGTTGCAAACGTTTTTGGAAAATCAACGCGAGCTAGAAGCTCTCCAAAAACAGAGACAGCAACT
Organism: Goniozus legneri; assembly: GCA_003055095.1. NCBI lineage: Eukaryota > Metazoa > Arthropoda > Insecta > Hymenoptera > Bethylidae > Goniozus > Goniozus legneri. Next base: position 71,111 of record NCVS01001266.1, read on the forward strand.
GTTGCTGGAGCAACAAGAACTCCGCAGACAGCAGGAGCTTCTCAGAATTCAGCAACTGAGAGCGCTCACTTCGACAACACCAGCACCTCCAGTATCGACAACTCGCGCCCCAGCAATCAGCACCACCAGCTCACCGATTATCCTAACTTCCCCTACTGCTAGAAGAATCACACCTTCGGAAACCGATCTGTTCCTCAAGGCCATCGCCACGCACCAGAAAAAGTTCACCACAACAACCCAGGCTCCCGCGACCGCAAGAACGACAACCAGGAAATCCGAAATCGTTACGCAAGATAATATCCCAGACGATTTGCTGAAATTGCTGCGCGAGCAACAGCCCCAGTTGCTCCAGGACGGCAAAACGAAACCGCAGATCAAAGTTATTTATCAAACCGAGCCCCCAGTTGCGAAAAACAGAGGTCGATCGAGCGAATCGAGCAGCGATAAAAATCTCCTCCTCAAGCAACTGAAAATTGCTCTTGCCGAATCCAGCGATGACGATGGCGCCAGAAATGTAACAACACGTGACTTGATACTGCCTAATGGCAAAAAACTTCAGGTCATTCACGCGCCAAATGGCCTCTCGTCCATCGTACCAACGAGCACTGCTCAGTCCCCCACAACGATCAAACCACCAAAAGCTATTCTCGACGAGCTCACGAAAGGAGTTTTACCTCCAGGCGCCGATTTCGAAGTTATCCGTCAAACGAGCAGCGGAAAACTCGAAGAGGTCGGCAACGAGCCCATTCAGAGTTCTCCGGCTAAGAAAGTGACCTTCGTGGTGCTCGAGGAGCAACCCGATGGCAGCTACAAGGTTCAAGGCGTGAAAGGGAACGTGGAGAAAGAGAACGGCGTGGATGTTGACTCGATCGTTGAAAAGATAAAGAAGGGCGAGCTCAAACTGCCGCCCAGCACGAGAAGTTCCACCACAGTTGCTTCCACTGTGAAAAGCAAAGAAACCAGCAGCACGGGCTCCAGCGGATACACGCCCAATCAGCCAACGACCTTCAGGCCAACGACTGTGAGAACAACGCACAAGCACAGTGAAAGGTGAGAAATGCGCTAATAACCGATTAACTAATACTGTAGGGGAAGTCCCCGAGTACTGAACAGTTTAGGTTAAAAAAATTTTTCAAAAATGAATAGTTAAAAAGAAGAAAATGAGAACAAATATTAAAATGTATAGTTGTATTTTATCAAGAAAGTTAGGATATTTAGATAGTTCATAACAATAGGGTTGATGTACCATTTATAGACACTTTTAATTTCGTGCCTTTAATCAAAAATCGAATTAATTTAATCAAATCTTTGATGTATGAGAATCTTTTCAGAAGATTCTTCGTTGAAAAAAAAAGTTTAATTGTTCTATAATGTTTGTATCTCCAACAGTAGCCATAGAAACACAATTTTTATAAATTATTGAATTGTCTATGAATTGTCTAAATGATATATAAATTAAGGATTTGAGGAATATGATTTTTAATAAATATCAATGATCTATTTACCAGAATCATTTTTAAGATTCTTACAATAATATAATAAGTTACAGTTATACCTATGTTATATTAATATAACAATAATAAAAGATTCCTCAGATATACCTATGTATGAAGACTCCAGATGTTTCTTTTTAATTATTATTGGAACTATACTTCTTAATAAAATATTCATATCGATTTCTGCATGTCTAAAAATTCTAGAAATAAATTAAATCATTATAGTAAGAACTGAGTATTCAATATATCGATGTAAATTTCAAAGTGGTCATAGAAGGTACAATGGCTATAAAAGGTACATCTACCCTATAAATTAAAATAAATCAAAATAGTTAAATATCTGAACCCAGAATTCTAACAGAATAATTTCAGCAATTTTATTCTAGTAACTTATTTTTGCCTTAAAAGAAGCTGAAAATAAATACTTTCAATCGAGGTATGAAGAAAACATTCTGTTCAAAACTATGTGCTGTTCAGTACTAGGAACCATCCCCTAAGCTAAAAAATTTTAACATCTCAAAATTCAATTTCAGCAAAACTACGTCGTATTCCCCATACGTCACATCTTCTACGAATTTCGTCTCGTCAACCGACAAGTACGTCACTTCTGCCTCGAATTTCGCCGGTCACGTGCTGAACAGCGTTGGCCAGGCAGGCACCAGTGCTCGTCCTGGTACAGTCGACATCAACGGGCGCAGTCAATCGGTAACGAGATATTCTACAACTAAAAGTCAATTTGTACCGACGATGCCACCAGTCGACGATATCGTCAGCACGACATTACCCAGTCCAACGACTTACTCGCAGTCGAGCTCGTACATTCATTTCACGCCAAAGCTACCGTCCACTACGGTGAGGTCGGTCAGTGTCACTCCAAAGGCGAATCTTTTCAACGCACAGAGCTCAGATTCGATTTATCAAGAGTTCGAGAAGACAACAGCACTTCCCACGGAAATCCCGACGCATGCCAACATCCAGAATGCTTTCTCCGACAGTTTGGCATCTCTGCTCAGACGGGAGGGTCTTTTCGCGATGGCCAAATACTTGAGACAGTCTGGACTGGATACCGTTTTGAACGAGACTGGTATGTAGTCAAATAAAATGAAAAAAAAAATTAAAGATAAATAAAATATTTTTGTATTACCTACACCAAAAGTTTGTCATTCCGTGGCAAAGAGAGTACAAAATTACTAAATATGGCCCGGTTGAAAATCGAGAGTAGCAAAGTGAGTCATGTGACTTTCTTCAGCAACCTTCAACGCTTTTGGTCAATTTGCAACTCTTGTCTGCAATATTTTGCGGCCTTGATGGACAATATTCCAACTCTAGTACAGTAGGGTAATGACGCTATCACTGCACAAAGTGATTTATCGTCGAATGCATTTCTACATCATGAAGCAACTACTTCTCCGTATTAATTATGATTTACTCATTTCTTTTTATTACCAAAAAAAATGAACATTATCAGCTCTCACCTTCAAGAAATTCCTCACTTTGCGCACTCTTTGTACAACCTACTATTGTATTTCAAGTAAAATATAAGTTTCACAATACCTATTATCTTTTCAGGACCATACACAATCTTTGTACCTACGGATAAAGCCTTCAGGACACTATTGGTACAGCTCGGTGGACCCGAGAAAGCGGAAATGAAATTTCGTGATAATCCCAGACTTTTGAGTGGAGTAAGTATCGAAATCGAAATTACAGAAATGAGAATTTTTACCCCGATCAATTGTTTACATTACTTTTGTTTTCGATCCATTGTGATTTGAATAGTTGCTGCTTCATCACGTCATACCTGGTGCATTCAGGATCGATTCGCTCCAAGATGAGATGACCGGTGTAAGCTTGGCTGGAACTCAATTAAGAGTAAACGAATATTCTATGCACGATCATGAATGGAACGATGTAAAGGTAAATTTTTTGAATTTTGTTCATTAAACGTGGAATTCCAAATGTCGTAGACGAAAAGTAGTAAACACTATTGTACAATTCTCTTTGTTTCAAACAGGTAACGACAATAAACGGAGCAAGAATCGCACCTAACAAACGAGACATCGAAATCACGCAAGGAATCGCTCACGCGATCGACCGAGTCATGTTTCCTCTTCCGGTCGGAGATCTGGTTCAAACGTTGCAAGCCGATCGCGAGAGAAGATTTGGAACTTTCTTGAGAATTTTGCAGGCTTCGGGCTTAGAAGAGACACTAACGGGTAAGAAAGTACAATCTAGAGTTCCGGAAACAGTATAAAAATTTTGTATCACAACATTTTCACATTGTGGATCACAACATTTCACATTTTTATCACAACGTTTTTAGGCCCCAAGACGTTCACAATTTTCGCTCCTGTGGACGCGGCTTTCGAGGCAGCGGCTGCTAAACAAGGCAATCCAGTTTGGACGGAAGCGGATGGTGCTGAAGCTGCAAAAGCGATAGTCTCGAAACACATTGTGCCCACGACATTGTACACTGCCGGTATGAGGTACTACATTCAAAAGGATACGCTCAGACCGCAAGTGCCTATTCATATCCATAAAAATGGCGGTGAGTAAAATTAAAATTGTTTTTAATACGCAAAATTTCAACATCTGATTTTTCTCATTATCGTGTGTAAAGTATTATCATGTTGTCTTACGCGCATATATTTGGCACGAAACTCTACCGAGTTTCCGGATATTCCTACACGCTAAGATAAAAAATATGACACTCTCTTTTTTGACACCCTCGCTCCATTTGGGCGACAAATAACAACTTTGCAATGTACTATTTTTTACTACTCGATACTTTGTCCTTAGTCAATAACGAATGTTACATTTCAGGACGAGTTCGCGTGAACGAAGCTCACGTCGTGACGCACAACGTGCCAGCAACGAATGGTGTGTTACACGCGATCGATGGAGTTTTGTGAATATGAAGTGTATCAATATCAACTCAACAACCAGTTTTGCCGCTTTCCAATAGCCATATCAAAAGAGTCGATTCATCGAGAATACGTTGCATATGTAAAGGTTCAAAAGCGAGGGAATGATTCAGAAGTATTGTTTTTATGTAGTAATTACATTCGATATCGTTTTTTTTTTTAATTTATACGAAATGCCATAAAGCGTCGAATAGTTGAAGATACAACGAGACTCTATATAAAGTAAGAAGTGACTAATTTATGAATAATAGTTTTATGCCAAACAAACGTAAATTGTACTAAAACGTCAAAGTTTATTAGTACGTGTAGAATAACAAAATAAGAGACGCGATGCTAATGTAAAAGAAAGTTGTATTATTTTATAAATAAATGTACAGAAACTTGGTATTGTTTGTTCTTGTATTAAAAATATCACACTACCTTTATAATCAGTAATAGACATAGGATAAAATATAACAATAAAATAATCCAAACATATTGGTATAATGTATCACTATGGATCTCTGGATTTCTATTTGTAATTATATTATGTTGTCTTCAGAGAATTCTATATTCTTCAGATTTTATTGTAATTTGCAACCCAAACGCTCGACTAACTTTCCCCTATTAGACTGTTCATATATAATGTAATTTCAACTCACTGCACATTAATTCCTAATTCACTATTTTATAATAGCTATTTTTATATCTTGCTAAAATTGAATATAATTTTGCCAAGGTTGCTTTAGACATCACGTAATAAGATTTTTTAAAATCTTCATTGCATCCAATCAAAAAATCACATCCGACACAGAGATTTTTGTTTCAGTTCTTGTAAATAATTTTTCAATTTTTCAATCTAAGTAATTTGTCCTTGTTACATGGATGTATTCTGTCTGTTTTAAAATATTTTTTTACTGTTTTCGTACATTTACAAAGTTTTTTCCCCTAAATCCATTAAGTACATCATGGTATGTACTGTAAAGTAAAAGATTTAAATATCAATAGCCAATTCATAAAATGATGACCTTATTAGATAATCGTACCAACTTGAAGTATTGCGAGTGTTATGCATACTGAATAACGAAATATATTCGGATGAAATGAATCTCCTTCCAAGGCTGGATATTTAACAGTACAATCATCTGTTAAGCAGAGACCAATTTTTTTGTAATCAAAAATATAAAATAAATTATTAAAAATACGAACGAGGTAGTTTTATTCTTTTTTAACCCTTTGTGTTCCTCACTTAAACTGTTTATTTGAAATTGATAATCACAAATTCTTGGTATTCACGGTAGATTTTAAACCTCGTATAATGGAAATCCTAAGATACATTTCGAGATTGATCCAAACTAATTGAAAATGCTGAAATAAAAAAATATGAATTTCAAATAAATAGAAATCTCATTTTCAAATATAGGTTAAAATTTAATCAAGATTGAATTTACTTAAAACACAGCAATGTCAGCTGCCAATAGTTATTCCAGAGATTTTGTTACATTTTAATAATTGTATACAGCATAAAAATACATGTGTTTTTTTTCTGCTCATATTCTTTAACATTTTTTTCAATAATCTTTCTGACTGAAAGAAAACGATCAGATACAATGGCTATCACCGGCCATAACAGCTGATACAAAGCGGTATTTTGTACCACGTACATCTTTATGTATACCAAATGAATATAATTGAAAAATTTGATGTAATATCTATCAATTCATAACATTTTATTATTTATAATAAAAAATTTAAATAAATGTTGTCATGTGAACTCTTCTTCTAAAACATACCTACATATATTAAATTCGGCCAGAATCTACTTTTGAATTTATTTTTTTGCATTCTGTCATTGCCGGTTAAAGATTTGAAGCTGAAGGATAAATCAACAAGTGTTAAATTATATATTTGAACCTATCAGGGATTGAATGTGATAAATAATATTTTTTAATTTTTGGGGTATACCTCGCCTATTTTTAAGTAATTATCAATAATAATCGTCATTGTCTATACGAATAGTAACCGGTTATTTTGCAAATAGTAGATACATCTATGACAGATTGAAAAAATCGGGTAACATAACCTCATAGAAAATAAAATGAAATTTGAGTGTTTAAAAACTGAATAACACTGAAAAACATTTAGGAATAACCTGGTGATATTTGAGAATTTGTGAATATTAATTTGAAGAGTGTTAATATTACACAATGAGTTCTATAGTAGCAGATGTTTTAGCAGCACATGGTACGTTAATATTACTTTTGTTATTTATTAAATCATTTCACCATTATTTTGTTTCATAGGTGAAGTAGAGAAGAGCAATTTAGAGTCTCAAGTAACTCAAATACAAAAAAGGATAACCAACTTGAAATGCGATGTTACGAACTTCATGAATGACAATTACATTGATTTTTCTTCTCATTTTGAAAGAAATTTAAATTTAGCATCAGAATGTGAAAAATCAATTACAGAATTGAATGAGTTGCAGCATAGAGTAGATAAACAGGTTTAACTATTATAGAAAATAAATATTGTACTTTGTTAACAGTTTTTTTTTAATTTCATAATGATTTCAGGTAAAAACAGATTTATCTGGTTCGACAAATGAATTGAAGAATCTGTCTGCAGCTTTGAAAGAATCAAATATGTGTTTACAAATATCTTCTAAATTAATAAAACTTCATGAATATTTAAATGAAGCAGACGAATTCATGATGGGAGAAGAATACACAGAGTCTGCGAACAAATTTTTGCAAATCCAAGAAATTTTAAAAGATGAGGAAAAATGTTTGACTGATCTTGATATATTTAGTGCAGTGGAAGAAAAGTATTACATGTTATATAGTAGTTTTATTGCGAATGCAACTTCCAAATTATTTGCTCATGTTTCGTGGAGTGGAATTGAAAATGATAACGATGAGAAAAGTGTTTCACTTACAATAAAAACTGATAAAGCCAAACTGGAAGATTTGTGCAAAGCTTTAGAGGATGTTGATAGTTTATCAAATTATTTGAAAGAATTTTCATCTGCTCTGTTGAAATATATCATATACCCTATCATCAAATTTGATTATCCTGTGCACGTAACTTTTGAAAAGACGTTTACAATGTTCAAGAAAGAGGGAAAGAGTTCATCTTATTACAAAAGTGTATTCCATAATCTGAAACTTTTATTTAAATTACTGCACACACATTTAAATGTTACAATTAATGAAGAATCATATATGCATAAATTAGGGAATTACATAATGCATCAAATGACAAACACGCTTATATCTGATTGCATTTCAGAAATTATCCCAAAATCAATTTCAGAAATACGTACTTTTACTCCTGTAGTAGAAGATATAAAGGAATTTCGAAAATTTTTAGCAGAGATAGGAATCATTGCACAAAATGACCCATTTTTAGAGAAATACACAGAAAATTTAGATTTGCTAATAGTAGAAAAAATGTGTCAAGATTTACTTGTAACAGCTAGAAATCTTATGAAAAAGAATTTGCATGAAACTGTTCGATACGAACCAGAGGTATCGTAATTTTTAGATACACAAAATTTTATGAATAAGTAATATTTTAGTAATAATGTATCTTTTTTAGAATCTACCGAGATTTATGACCGACGACGATAAAGGTCTTAAATTTGAAAGGAAAATCAGCGATAACTCATTTTATTTATGCCCTTGTTTGATAAGGTAATATAATATTGTCATAAATAAATTTAAAACTAATAATTGAATGACCTTACGAAAAATTTGCAGTAAAAGTACTAAAGAGGTTTTGGACTTGGTGGATCATACGTTAAAAGAAGCAAGTCATGCTACTGAAAACAGTGCAATTGGTTTACTCAATACTTGTAGACATATATTCGAAATGTATATCAACGTAATGCCTTTACATCATAAAGAACTTCTGGATACCATACCTCAGCAAGCAGGCAAGTACTAAAATACATGTACAAAAAATTAAAACTATAAACTTTATAAAAATTTTAATTTTTTGTCAAAGCAGCAATATTTCACAACAATTGTATGTATCTTGCCCATTATCTACTCTGCTTGTCGTATAATTATCGTGATAAATTAAGATCGCTGAAAGTACAACACAGGTTCATGTTTGTCGATCAGTCGCTTGTTCTTCGTGATTTAGGATCTGCAACTTTTCTTGCTACTATGGCACATCAGACAAATTTAATGTTAGAGTTTCTTACAAATGCAGGTAAATAAAGTAATTTAAGTATTTTGTGGATTTTTATCGTGTATTAAATATTTTTGTTTTGTTTTAGATTTTCCAAAAATACTGGATGCTTCTGAATTGCACCCAGAGGGAGAATCGGCGATAAGACGTTGTATAAGGCATTTAGAATTATTGAAAACTGTATGGCTAGATGTACTGCCAAGTAATGTATACTGCAGATCTATTGGTAAGATTTCACAATGAAAATATTGAGATTGGTTGATAATGTAATTTAATGATTAATTGAAATTTTAATTCCTTCTTTTCCAGGTAAAATTACTGATTCAGTGCTTGACAATATTATTACCAGAGTGATATCCGTTGAAGACATTCCCGTTAACGTAGCAGCTGAACTTGTTACTATATTTGATATTGTATTAGAACGAATACCAGCTATTTTTCCCGTAAGTTGAAATTCTTAAATATTTTACGAAAGGGAAATAAATAACGAAACTAATCTTTTCAATCCGATCATTTATTGTAATTCAAAAATTACAATAATTATGCATTCATGAACATCATTAAATTTTCTTCTTTGATGTGTTGTTCCTGGAAAAGTAAAATTATATAAACATAATTATTATTACTGTTTATTTATAATTCGAGATTTTATTGACATCTAAGAATTAATTTGCGGTCTTCTATAACTTCATTTTTAATTCACGAATAGTATCGTTAAAAAAATTGCCGTCTTGTAATTTAATCAGTGTCGTTGTATTTAAGAATGTATTTCAGTGTTGATTTTATCAATTTGTATAATTTAATGAATTTTTGTAGGATCCTGAAAGAATAGACATGTACGTAAGAAAATGGATGAAATTCCAGAAACTAGTTATGGTTTTGGGCGCTACACTGAAAATTATTGAAGATGAATGGAGTAAAGGCAAAGGACCTCTAGCAATCGCATTCACTCCGAGTCAAATAAAACAGCTCATTAGAGCTCTATTCCAAAATACTGAAAGACGAGCTACGCTTTTATCTATAATAAAATAGTTGTTACGTTGTAAACAAATATTTTTCATGAAAATAAATAATTTTTTTTTAAATTTTTACAAGTAATTTATGTTTTTAAATGAACAACTTACCGTTCTTTCAAGTTTTAAAACACAGTACGATGTTTATGTAGGGTCTACTTTGTGCTGCAAAGTCATTTTACCGAACCTAATACTTGTCTTGACAACTTTTTCAATTCAATTATGATTTATTTAATATCGCCATGCTAACTTCGTTGATTCATCTCGTGTTATCGAAGATACTTATTTTCAATATGCGTACACAAATAACGTTCAATTTACACGATCTCTTGCACATATCAATAATTAATCTAATAGTACGACGATCTTTTTTCTTATCTTACTTCGTCGAATTAATACGAATTGAAAAGAAACTGAATGACAAAATTCGATACGTCAATATCGTTAAAAATTTTTAAAACATAAAATTAGAGATCTGATTATTAGAGGGTATGGGCTTTGAAAAAATAATCGGGCAGACGGGCGGTCAGGCAGGCAGGCAGAGGCAGGCAGGGTGGCGTCAGTAATGAGCGCAAATCATTTAATAAATTTCCAATTCCAAAGTCATTTACAGTCAAGGTAAACAATATTACCATAATTTCATGATCTCATAAAATGTAACGTCCTAAATGATAAGAAATAAATTCTTGGACGTCTGGACTTGTCTTTTCATGCAGTTCTACAACCGCACATTATTAGATAATAGAAAGTACAGATTAGTCTCAGAATTTGATTGTTTCGAAATTAACATCTTACTCTTGCCATATTTTACGTCAATGACTAGTCATTGAATTGCATTTGACTGTACTGCTCATTCTTTATCCATTTGATGTTCTCATATAAAATTATGATTATTCCAAAACGCGATTACTGATCACATATACTTAGTTCAAGATACACGAGAATGGTATTCACAAGATTATGAGCTATTCGTTATACATAAGTCTTGTATTATTGCGTTAGCAAGTAAGGAAGAACGGACAATCTACCAAAACCTAAATGTACTTTTTTTTAGAGTTTAAAAATCGGAAAACTCGAGCTCGCGATTGTTCCTGATTTTCTTTAATTTATAAGCCTTATGTAATTACTTTACATATCGCTAAAAATGTATTACCATGTAATTACTTAAAATTCATAATCTTTACTATAAAAAATAATATAAATATGCCGATAGTGTAAAAACGAGTCAATTCGCGAAGCCACATGACTCAAAAATTTTAACAATAAAAATTTAATACGCGTACCAATCGATATAGGGAATTTGTCCTTTCTTTTGTTTTTTCTTTTTTCCCAATTAAATTGATATATTTCAAATATACGTTACGATCTGGCAACGAGTATAGACCATTAAAGTCAAATACAATGCAAAACAGTACGCAACAGCATAGACTGATATATATGGAAGTTCTTGTGTTTATATACACGTTGCTGCGTAGATTGGACAGAAATGTAGTCGTCGAGGCGGGTGGCTGTGTGGCCCGCAGTTCAGATTGGCAACGTAGCGTAGTTCTTTTATGTGCATTCACGCAGATGGCGATGACTGTGAACATGGAAGTGCAAAATATGATGTCACATTACTTTCGCCGTCTTCTAATTTTTAAATTATCAACGATCGAGAGTTAATAAAATATTTGTTCGAAATAACACTGCATGCATTATTAACGTTAGCCTATTATCCGTTATTTATATAATATTACATGCAAATATATCATCATATTTTGAATATTACTGCCCACACCACGAAGAAGTATTACAAACAAGCTCGATAATCATTTCTACCCTGACTTATTTCCATTTCTTTGCTCCGTTGTAGAAAAATTAACAATCATAGATAAATATTTGTAATACAAAAACGTATTTTTGAAACTTTTTCAATCGATGCAAGCAATAATTTTTACTGCTTTTGTTGCATTATCAATTATTATATTTAAAAAAGTATGTGCAAGAGGAAAAATGAGTCGCAAAAATAAAGTCTCTGGCCATAGTACTAGAGCTGTGAAAATTGTACGGAGTCAAGATCAATAATTAATTAGATTTTTAATTGCCCCGAAGATTCCTGCTCCTATTTATATGGAGTATCGAAAATTGGCCGATAATGCTATAGTAATATTGAAACCATTTTACGAAGAGTGGGTTTCATTTTATACCTGCCACGACCAGCTGGTGAGCGACTTCGATACCTTGAAGCACCAGTATCCTTGACAGAGTAGTAATCGGCACCAATGTCTCCACTACCAGCGCCATAAGCATCTTGTGTATATCCATCGCGTGTGACATACCCAGTACGATTAGCCATATAATCTTCGCCATAACGGCCTCTGCCTCTACCACCTCTGCCTGCATAATAGCCGCCCCCATAATCGCCATATGTGTTGCCTCCTCTGTAACCCATATTTGTACCCCGAGATCCAAATTCTCTATTGGCGCCACCACGCCCTCTGAAGGATCCCCCACCTCCACGACCCCCACCTCGTCCTCTACCCCTTGAAATTTCCACACGCAATTTTGCCCCCATTATCTCTGTTCCGTTCATACTACTGCATGCTAATTCAGCTTCGTTCATGTTTAAAAATTCAATGAAGGCAAATCCAGGTGGATTGAAAGCCACCCAAACCTTGTTTAATTTGCCATATTTTTCAAATTCCATTTGAAGATCTTCCTTCTTGATGCTCTCGTTGAGACCACCAACATAAACTCGTGTATATCCCTCTGGAGTCATCTTGATTCCTACAAAAGCATGAATTTCATAGTTAATACATTCAAAGTATCATCGTGCGTTGAATGTTTAATTAAATAAATTAGGCACTGTTGCGAATATAATCAAGACGAATAAGCTTTGAAAAGCTTCGAAATAACATCAATGGGAAAATATCCAACTCGCCGATTACAAATCAACAATAATCATTCCGATAAGAAAAATTAATTTTACGAATAGCGAAAATGTCAATTTCGCAAATGCACAATATTGGATGCACACTGATCTCTCGAAATATGCACTATCGTTTACACAGAAAACAAAGTATTTACCCTTGTTGCAATGTTATCTTTCACGTCAAAATAAAAACACTTTGCGATGTACACTAAGGAATCAACAAGAATCAATAGGAGTGGATCAAACCGGGGTTCACAACGCACAGTAACCCGACGCCAAGGCGTCTCGAACCCAGACGCCAAATTGCATTATTCGTATTACCCCCATACGATCAAATGATTAAAATTTTGATTTCAAACGATCTTACCGTTTTAGCACAAAATTTTAATAGCTTCGACGCTCGTTGGACTACCCTGTGGTATTTTTAATTGTTGCAATACAATTTTAAACGAGACAAACGACGTAATAAAGCTTAAACGAACAATGCCGGCATTCCTCGACGCCGATTCGCGAACGCCGAAGTACCAAACTGCGAATTGCGAATTGTATTCCGCGTTCTATACTTAAGATAAACGCCGATGTGTTCTAAAATGTCATTTTGATTTTACACTTGTTCAGAAACGTACCTTTCTTTTGCCGATTTGAATAATCGATTTGTTACAAAAGTATCAAAAATTGAAAAATCGTATTAATAGAAACTTTTATAATATTCAAATGAATGTGGTATATAGTTGAAGACTGACGGTATGAGAAAGAAATTCGGCCTACCGGTAAGATAGGGCTCTTTAAATTTTTATCAAGTTGGTGGCTCCCTCAAGTTAAAAATTCAACCGGTTCAAATGATTGAATTTCGCAAAGTATTCAATACTATGATTCAGCCTTACACGATAGTAAAAACTATGATTCAGTCTCATACTGCAGTAAAATAATTTCTCAGTTTACTAAACAGAAAACAAGATTCGCAATTTGCTAGTACTCTACAGAATGTAGCAAAGAAAATCCTCTGAATTGCGAATACAAATGATCGATAATTTCAATTGAATCAACGAATAAAAAGTGGACCATATTCTTGGAATTAATGGTAGATAAACAGAAATAGTTTACGCTGCATGGATGATAATCACGTAGGAGTTTTATCACAGACAACCTAGAAGTCTAGGACGAAGAATGTCGCCGTAAAGGGAACGGCGAGGAAGGGGAGAGGAATATACTCACCTGTTTCACAACCTGCGTGACGTAGGAGTCACGTGACTTTACCTTTCGACGGATCGGCTTATATCCAATGTCCGTTGCCCCTGGTGCACAACGCGTGGGACAGGAGAGCGAGAGAGAGGGAGGAGGTGGGGAGGTAGAGGATGGATTCACGGAGGGCAGGAAGAGGGGGAGATTCTCGAGACGCGAGTACTCGGGGGTCGCGAGTCGAGGCGCGTCCAGCAAGTCGAACGCGATTGTTTAGTCGTTAAAGCGTTAACCGCGCCCAAAACGAAAAAACACCAGGTGGTCGGCGTGTGTACAGAAGCCGTACGAAAGGAAAAACAGTATCGCGTTCGTAACTTCGTATCGCATGAAACGTTGCGACCTGTTGGCGCAGGCCGACGGTAACGTTAGAGAAAAATCGTTAAGCGCTCCGCACCTATAACTCGTTGTCCTTGGTCGATTTAAAAAGACCAACGAAGGTTCGTGCTTGTTTACTCCGCTATAGTGTTGGTGTTTCCCTAGCTTCCCGTATTATTTCATCGCCACCTTATAGCGAAGATTCATCGCAAAAAAAGAGAGAGCAGTGCAAAAGCATATCGGAATTTCTGGTGCGTGAACGCGACGGTACGTCAAGCGCGAACGCCACGGGGCTCTTCTTCGTGCCACGGAATCCAAAGTACGAGTGCATCCCCGCGAAAGGTGTATCGTGAGCGACAAAGAGAAAGGAAAACAGAAAGGGTTACCGACTTCTCGTAACAATAAAAAAAAAAACAAAATACATGCACGAGTTCAGCTAGATGCGAGATTAAAATCGAGAATCGATAATCGAGACGGTGCGAACCGACATTTTTGAATATTGAGGAGACCGGTAACGTAATACTCTGTACGGATTCTCTCGGCCGTTACTTCTCGCGTCCTAAAACACCGCGAGATTCGAGCAGAACGTAACTGTTTACTACTCCGGCGGTAATGCTCCGATAACGATCCACGGCTCTCGCAGGTCGACTGTGCTTCTCGTTCCCCACCACGTTTTGGCTACCCCCACCCCGTACGTCAAAAACGAGTGAAAGTATCGGTGAGTCGTAATCGAATCGCTCAGTCTTACGCATATTTTCGTAACGAGCGTCTAAGAGTCGGAAAGATCGGAGAGAAGCCGAAGAGGATTTTCTCGTCTTCTCATCACGCGTCGTTGGACAGAGCTGAGTTTTAACTGCACTGACAGGACTCGGAGGATACAGTGAACCGAATACCATTGTGAGTGTCGGTGGTGAACGCCGAGTGGTGAACGCCCGATATCTTTTGTTAGACTCGCTCGAAAAGGCGAGAGGTGAAAAAGATAAAGAAAAGCTGAAAAGTCAGAGGGATACAAATACCTCGACGACTGTAAATCTCCCCCTCTTTTCGTACTTCCGTTCCCACCCGAAATGCCGTGAATGGCGTAAAGCGAGGGATCTCGAATCGAAAAAAAAAATATCGATAATCTCGATCGAGGAACAATCGGGACAGCCGAATGACGCCGACGTACGTCAGTTCACCGATTAAGGACTCGGGCGTGTTGAACAACATAACCTGAAAATCGGTTCGAAGGCGAGGTGCGAAGTATGAAAATTACAATGAAGCTCGTCGAGCTTCTAGCGATTTTGGCTTTCGCGTTGATAGCGAATGGGCAAAATGAGGAGGACGTGAATGCTATTTATTACACGGAACCAAGTTTTGTGAACACGAGTGACAATAGCATCGATGGATCGGCAGCGGTGACGATACTGCCGGGTGGACACATACTTAGAGATCGTCCGAGAATTTTGAGAAGATCCCAGAGTCCTTACCTGGTGCGCGAGGATTTATTCGTAGAAAAGGATGGCGAGCTCGTCATCGAGCCTGGTGTTGAAATTCGGTTCAAGCCGATGATCGGTATCACTGTGCGAGGAATCATCACTGCCAAGGTATTGTCAATTTTTTTATTCGTATTTTTTGTTTTGTGGGTCCGTTTATTTGTCAAGTCTGAATAAAGTAAACTTAACCTAAATGAAAAAAATTAACCTAAAGTGAAGTGAACGTTAGTTAGACTCGACAATAAATATGAAGAGGAATTTTTTTTGAATTGTTAAAAATAGTTCTTCACGTAGAAAATTTTTCAATAAAAACTGAAATTTTATTCAACTTACAATTCGTACATTTTACAGTGAACTTGTACTTGAGTAGTACTTTTTGGAAATGAAGATTTCTTTTCAAGTATAGTAGCTGTCAAATTATTTGCACAGTGGGCATAACTTGCGATGACCCGAATATAGCTGTATACCTTCGATAAACTAACAGGCACCATTTTCAAACATACGCTTGTATCCTAAATTTCAACGACATTTATTGGCTAACAATTAGTTACGAGCTTGAAAATAATGCACGATAAATTTCCGAAAGCTACGCCCGAATTTTCGAGATGCAATTTTTTTGCAATATACAGAAATGCATTATTTACCTCGTGCAATTCCTTGAAATTCAAAAAGTGGTTTAAGTAAAATTTATAAAAAAGATTAACTTTTTTTTATATAAACGGAAGAGGTATAATTCTGTTGGTACCTAAGTTCATATATGCGGACTGAAAAATTTGCTTGTGAGACAAATATGTGCTGACAACTATGAATTTCATCTCACAATAAAACAAACATTCTTGCTTGATATGATTATATTATCAATTATATGCAAAATATAGTAAAAATACGAAAAAATCGTTATTGCTCGAAAACTTTACACATAAAAAAATATTATTAGCCTTTTTTGTAGAGCTGGTCTAAACAAACGTTTTGATGCCAAGTGCTTCTTATAGTTACTAACTCAAAAAATATAAAAAAAAATGACAATTAAATAATGAAATTATACTGATGCTATCAATTACATGAAAAAAAACACGAGGATCATATAAAAAGCTCATTAAAACACAAACTTTTACACTACTTTCAACTTTCTGTTTTTTGAAATTTAGAAATATTTTCAATTTCTTGTCCGTCACAATTGAGCGCAAATCGAGAACAATCTGATGGATAGAAATTATTGTCAAAAATATGAAACTGCTAGGCTAATTTCGACTCAAAATTTATTTTTTTCAATATTCGGCTTAATTAAACAAATTAAACAATTTTCTTAATGGCACAATATAGCACACTACGAGCACAATTTTAATATTTTATGATACTTAAAATTGCTAGGTTAACTTCATAGACATGTAATTTCAGTTTTTTTTGGCTTTTCGTTTTTTTTTCATAATATCCAACTAACTATTGATGATAGGAAGATGCATTTTACACTAAAATGTTCATCTCGTTGAGCTCTACACGAATATTTCGAGCTTTTTTTCTATACGAACAACAGTTTTTGAGTAACCTCAGTTTTTTTTATTTCTCGTTCTTTTTACGACATGTAAATAACTATTGATGGTTGCAAAAAGAATTTTGCGCTAAAATGTTCATTTCGTTGAGCTCTACAATGAATATTCCAAGCATTTTTTGTATACGAACAATAGTTTTGAAGTAACTTCATTTTTTCATTCAATTTCAATTCCTCATTTCATTCCTTATAACGTGTACAACGAACGATAAAGCACGTTGAGATTGAATGCATACGAAGTAGTAAAAATACGCGTGTTGCAAACATCATTGTTACTGACTCACGTCTGGATATCCGAGAAGAGCGTTCTCGAGTTTTCGTGCGAAGATAAAAATTCGTAAATTCGAGACGATGGCGAATTCTCGCTGTTCGAGGTGATCTTACAAAGAGAAGCCAGAAAAGAGTCATCCACGTGCGCGCGCGCCCGAAGACGCGCACACGTCGAGGAAAGGCGAGAACGTAAGAAAAGAAACGGACACAGAGGCGCGAGAGAGACAGACGGATGGAAAAAGAGAGAAGGAGAGAAAAACTACTCGTACGTACCGCGAGGTTCGAATACGGAATGAATGGGACGTGACTCACGCGATGACGTTCTCTTTGACGCGCTCGTGTGTGTGTGTGTGCGTACGCGTGTGTTGCCAATTTGCAGAATCCTCGAGCACATGGCAATGAGCGACTCGCACGATATAAAAGAGAATGCAATACGCGATTATAAAGCGCGGTGTGAAACTCCACCGCTCTATACTCCCCGTGAAAATATCTATAAGAACCGGGTCGGTGAATTTTTTCCCGCGACTTTAACGATCGGCATTGTGCCACGAAATTTACTTTTCCCTTTTTCCCGTTAACGGGGTTTCGTAAACCGGTGACCGTATTTCACCGGAATCTGATAAACAACGCACAGATGATTCAAAGCGTTAGATAAATCGTAGGCGAGACCGGCGTTATCGCGGTTATCGTTACTTTTATCGCTGATAGTGGCCAATGAGAGAGTGTACAGGTTGCACGAGATAAAAGTATTGGATCTTCTATACGATATCGTTCTGATAAAAAAATGTTGAATTTTCTCCACGGAAATGATTCATCTAATCCCGAATTTACACGCTGAAAGAAATTTTGAAGCTATTCGATATTTAGTTTAAAATACATAAATAATTGATAATAAATTGTTTAAAATGATTAAAATTTGGCTGAAATATCCGCGATTCAAATAATTATTTTGTTTAGCAAATTGAATATTTACTTGAGCGTATCCAAATAAATAAATTTTTACTCGTTCGAACAAATATCCAGATGAAAAACAAGAAAAAACAACTTTTCTTGGAAATTTTTAGCGAAACAATTGATTTCAATTATTTGGCGAGTGAAATTTAGTGGTTCGTAACAACGTGTATGTATTTATGTTTAAAAATACTTCATAATTCGTTCGTTTTTCACGTCGATGTTGTTATCCATATGATAATGATCAATAGTTAACTTCGAGCATTAAAAATTCGATTATTACGTGAATGAGAAAGAATTGATAAAAATTAAATTAGAAAGAAATAAATAGACTGTATTCATTGATCATTGAGATTATATTTGTGATTTTCCAACTCAAGAATATGTACCTACAGAAAAAATACCGGCCCCTTAAGAGTTAATAGTACAATTTTATATTTCGACTAATTAACTGTCAGACAAAAATTCATCAGTAGTAAAAAAAAAACAGAAAAAGAGGGCTAACCCTCTAAAATGAAAAAAAAAAGAAAAATCTGCGATAGATTGTAGTCAACCGTATAGTAGTGAAAGAGTTCAAAAAGGTAGAGGCAGACCTAAAGGGATCTAAAAAAACGAAGGAAACAAAAATTGAATAATGATAAATTCCCTTCATTTTTATTGAAAATTTTTAAAGCTAATTATCAATTATTTTGGTTTTAATTTTCCTTTTATACTCATTATAATGAATAAAAAAATCCATTGAAGAGCATTTTGTGAAGTGATCGATCACTAGAAAAACTGTACAGAAAGGAGTAATATAAACTTCGACGTGGTTTTTTCCAACGAAGATGTGTGTTTTCGATAATCTAAAAAACTTTGTCTTAACCAGTCAAGTATGTTTGACAAACTATATCCATCATGCAAAAAGTGTAAAATTTCAACCAAGAAGATCGACACAGTTAACTGATTAAATATAATATCTTTTACTGCATTAATAAAATATTATTTTTGAAAAATTTTTAAATACGACTTCGTAACGACTTACTTTTTTGGCTCGCACTATTAAAGGTTCAATGCCTTAAAAAAAATATATAAAGATTCGTATTGTTGGATACTAAATCGGTACGAAATGAGAGATTATGTACGACTCGCCATAGAAGTAACGTTAACTCGGTCGCGTTGCGTGCGTACTTTATGCAAACAACGACCTACCCATCTGTTTATCTCGCAACGCGAACAAATTAAATCCACCTCTCTCAAGTTCTAGCTTCTCTCACGCTATGTTCGCGCATCCCCGCGTTTCCCGTTCGTACTGTTAAATAAACAAGAAACCTTATACCCGTGACAAGAAAAACCCTGAGAAATTTTTTAAGTTTTTCTATAGCGAGGAATAAAACATTGTTTACATGAGTATACAAAAATTACTATGCTCTAAAGGGATTATTCTGGATTATATGTTTGAAAAAAAATTACTCTTGTAAGTTTTCTCAAGACAGTATTAATACAATTTTTTTAGATTTTACATATTTTCTCGAAACACATGAAACAATTCTTTATTTAAAAATGACGAGTAGCACCTTTTTTTCTCTCTTTCAGTCACTCGCTTGTGAAATTTTCATTCTATAAAAATTGTTTTTTCATAACGTGAAAGTAGTGGTTTTAAGAATAATGTATTTTTATTTAGGAAGATGATTAATGTCATAATGACTGTTATTATTATGACCATAATGCTATTCGGCGTGTTGATTAATTTCAATTCACTCGCTTGTGAAATTTTTATTTGTTGGAAATTTATTTCGATAATGTGATGATATTGTTATTAGAAGAACAATTTTCATTTTGGATGTAGGTTGATTAAAATAATGTTCTTAATGAATGTGATTTGTTATATTCTTTAATCCTTTCAGGATCATGAGATTTCCAAAACTAAATATGCCAATACAACACAATATTTTAGCTATTGTGGGTGTAAAATCAGAGAATATAAAAAAAAATTTTTTTTAAATATTGATTCAATAATAATTAAACAATCGATAACGATTTTTGTAGAAGAGAAAAATATTTCCCTTGGGCGTGAAAGGGTTAAGAAAGTGTAATAAAATATCGATTTTTTGAACATTTCAAACCAGAACAATCAGCTAACTATTTTTAAAATTGTTCTACAGCGCACACTACAGTTTTTACCTGTTCGAGGAAAATGTAATTTCATAAAATCCGTGACTAGGAGTACTCGAACTCGGCCGGAAATACCGGAGACGCCTCGGAGCACGCGAGCCCGAGCGTCCGATTGTTATTGTTAAAACCAATTCATACCTAACGGCCATAGAGGCAGCGTACGCACCAGTGAGCTCGCATCGGTGTTTATTAAAGCTCGCCAGCTCGTTCGGGAATTTCGAAATAGAATTAACGAGCTAAAAAATACAACGAGAATCGGCTTTTTTTTGGCAAAACGGGCGTGGGAGAAGGTTATTAGATTCCCGTGAGAGTGCGCGAGGTCCACGCCCTGGCCGAGAGGGGGGACCTTAATCGTGTGATTAAGAGCGCTCTAGGCGAGTGTCACGTGTCACGCGTCGCATCTTCTGCACGTAGAGCGAGCGAGTGAGTCAACCCGAGTCTCGCGCCTATATATACGTCTCGCGAGTCGTCAAGGGTCACGGGTCAATCGGCGGATCTTACCCTTGCCCTGCCCTCCGCTGTACTCTCGTGACCCCTCTTTTTCTCACTCGCAATTGACGCTTTTGCAATCCCGACGACCGTTACCGCTTCCCCTAATCGAGTTTCGTACTGCTTTTTACGATTTTCTCTCTTGGTTCCTCTTAAATTCCTACACACGAAGAATTTTTTAGTGAAATCATTTTACTATTTTTATTAGTAGAAAAATGGGTTGTTAATAGAAAATATTAAATTGATATTGATAGTGTTAGCTATTAATCCTTTCACACCCAAGGGAAATATTTTTCTCTTCTACAAAAATCGTTATCGATTGTTTAAATATTATTGAATCAATATTTTTTTTTACTGAATAAAACGTATGTCGAAGGCAGCAATTTTTTTTTTTTCAATCTCTTACTTCACACCCGCAATAGCTGAAATATTGTGTTGTATGGGCATATTTAGGCTTGGAAATCTTATGGACCTGAAAGGGTTAATGATGATAGTTGCAAATGCTACGGTATTTTACTGTCAACAAATAGACTATTAAAAATTTATTTAAAATTTGTTCTCGGTTTCTCTTTAATCAATACAGATATCTTTTGTAAAATTCTCTATATTTTGTTTAGTTTTTTTATTAGCTTAAAAAAACAATTAATCTATTAAAAAATAGTAAATTGACATAGTCCTATATACTTATTATAATAGTTATAAATACTGTGATATTTTAGTATCAACAAATGTTCTACTCAAAAAATTAAAAAAACATGAATGAAGTGGCAAAAGTAGGTCATTTTAAAATGACTGTATCTCAGCCAAAAATGATCGTACGAAATTGATTAATGAGTCATTTTGAAGGTCGAATCTTCCTCATTCAAACGGTTTTTTAACTAGTTTTCGTTACGTAGTTCATGTGTAATAGTACGATAAACAAGATCCTGTCACGATTCAAAGAAGAACAACTTTGAGTAGACAATTTTGAGTTGTGAATTCAGAGTTTAGAATTTTATCTGTAATTTGATTTGTTGTTCAACTTGATACCATGATTATTAGCGAAGTTATCGTTTGAAAATAGTAGAAATTAACACTGTACTACGTTATAGTAAACAGTAATATTAATACGGTAATGTTAATACTATATTATTAATAATAATAGTAATATTTATAACAGTAGTGTTAATAGTATTAATATTATTTTATACTATTAGTACTTTTACTATTTCTTATAGTGATTTTTAGTTCGAATTTACTGAATGATTGGTTAAGCTCACTACTTCGCTGTTCACTAATCGATGTAGTAAAATCGAACTAGCAGATTTCTCTCAATGTATAAGTACTCCAAAGTGATTTATTAAATTGAAACGATATTTACTAACTTAATTTTTGAATTAAAACGAAATAAATTTTTCAAAAATATATTTTAAATATTTTTGTATATTCGTCAGAAGATTGTGAAAGTCTCACAACTAAAATTAATAAGATATGTATTTATATATTAGAATTTTAAATTTTTCTACAGGATGTCTTATTTTATACATAATCTAGAATATTTTCTTCGAAGTAATCGATGATGTAGATTTTATACGATCGTTCTCTGAGTCAGAAATGTTTATAGTGCTCGATGAGCACAAGGTCTCTCAACGCATTTTTCACTTGTTGCGCTTCCCGTAAACGGAAACTCGATCTCTCGAACGACTTTTCCCTCTCGTTAAATTCATGCGCAGCGTCTGAATAAACGGGATATGCATTCGCGTACAAGAAGGAAGAGTTATTTTTTTTTTTTTTTTTTTTTCGTTAAAAACAATTGAACTTTTTTTTTAGGGTGAGCCACACGCACCGATCATTTTCACATCGTCGGAAGTCAACCTTGAGACGCACAATGAACCGTCGAAAACGATACGGCTCGTCGACGGTCCGAGTCCACTCGAAGGAAGGCTTCAACTGCATCATCGTGGAGAGTGGCGATCCGTTTGCACTAATTCCCGAAAGTACGTTATCTTTTTATTCTGAATATTTCGAAAATTAAATTCTATCGATTGAAATTTCTACATTGTAAGACTCTAATAAATCAGTGAGAAAAATTGATTGATTTGAAAGTTAAAACACTCGGCTTTAATCGAATTTGCCAAACTTCTTGATAGAGACATTTAAATCTCTTTACGTACCATTAAAAAAAAAGAAGAGGATAATAAAATGAATAGAAAAATCAAGAATGTTAGATAAAAAGTACAAAAAGTAGTTGAATGAATAAGAAAATCCAAACATTAACATGAAAAAAGAATAAAAAATAAGATGAACAACAAAATTAAAAAATTAAAATAAAAGAAAGTAAAAACTGACGATTCGATGTGAAAAGATCCTCAAATAGATTTTTAGTACCAATTGGGTTTTTCCAATATCTCGAAAACCATTAAAGGTAGAGAATTAACCCTTAAATGCATGATGATGTATATGTACATCAGTGTTTTCTTCTTCATTTATAGTAACTGCAATGCATACTGATGTAAATCTACATCAGTAAGTTTTGTTTGTTTTATTTTTCCCTTAATCTATGTTTAATTATCTACCTGTTTCAATTTATTGTATTTAAGAAGGAAAAATCATGCATTTAAAGATTAAGATTAGACTAAAAATTCTTGTTTTTATAAACTCTAAAGGAACCATTTTTTTTGTTTTTCACTATATTTAAATAACTCTTGATAATACGAAAATGCATTTAGCATCAAAATGCTCATCTCTTTGAACTCTATAACGAATATTTCAAGCATTTTTCCAATACAAACAACAGTTTTTGACTAATTTTGATTTTCCATTCATTTGTGAACATTTCACAAATGAAACTCACAATAATCTAACACTTTTGCAATATCTTTTGAACTGTAAGATAAAAGAGCTCTACAACGAATATTTCAATTTTTTAATACAAACAACAATGTCTGAGTAATACTTTGACGTTCTTTCTCAAATTTATAATAAAATTCTCCTGAAATCTAAATTGATTTTCATTGAAAGTAGTATTTTACAATGATTGTAACGAGATGATATTTTGGCGAACAGCTGGACCAGAGCCGACCTCGAGACCGCCTGCCGGCAGCTCGGTTATCAGGGCGGACGTTGGTGGTCGTGGATCGACAGACAATGGCCAGCCAGGCCTCGTCTGCTTTACGAGCAGCCACAATGCCGCGGAGTCGAGTCCTCGCTCGAGAATTGCGAACGCTGGCCGGATCGGCAACTCGGCGGCGGTGTTTGCGGTGAGGAAAAATTTTTTTTTTCACCGGCCACATTCGCGGAAAACTGTTGTTGCTCGCGCAACGAGAGTCCGACCGAGTTTTACGATTCTCGCGTTTCTCCATCTCGCTCCGTTTCGCGAGAGCGAGAGGGTAACCGCGCCTAATGAGCCTAATGGTAACGGTAATTGCTAATTGCAGATTATCATCCGGATCTCGGTATTTCGTGCTCGCCGCGCCACGACGGGGAGACAAAGGCAGTCAAACACTGGCGGGGTCTGCGTTTCGAGGGGGCGCTTTACGATAGGCCGCTCATTCAAGAAAACACTTTCTACGTCAGGAGATCGAAATCGATACTCAGACATGTGGTCATTAGGTAAGCTGGCCTCTGTAATGTTTGACAGAACTTAACGATCGTAGAGAAACACTTGAAAAAAATTTCTCTTGCGGTAATAAAAGTTTTATTTTTCATTGAAAAGTTTGGAGTACTTTTCACAATGAATGTCTATGAAAATGATGATCGAATGAAAAAATATTTGGTACGATCGTTTTCTACGCTACATAAATATGGAGAGAAAAATTTGTAGTTATCATTTAACTTTGGTGGAGGTCAAAGGGCATGTCTTCAGGTCACTTTGACACAACCACCTTGAATATGTACAATTAAATTTCACTTTTTTTCAGTAAAGATTACTTTTAATTAAATGTTTCCATTAGAAAGTTAAAGTAACAAGCATTTCAATTGAGGAAATCCATACACGCACTTTAATTAATTCTTTTGATAAAGCGAGAAAGATTTGTTTGCCCCCTAATGTGCAACCAAAAATTTTATCCTAATACTTGAATATTTTATTACTATAACACACTATCATCCTAATCGAAAATTCTCGAATTGAAAACAAAAACAAATTTTTTTTTTTAAACAAAAATGTTATATTTTTATTAAAAAAACAAACGCTGCGAAAGGGTTAAGAGAAGCAGTAATTTAATTTTGGTAGCATTAACTAATTATTTTTTTGTAACTGGATCACACTGTACAACAAATATATCCATTCTAGATACGCCGGCACAGGAAGAGAGAACAATGTCACCTCGGCTCTTCACGTCGAAGGTGTTCCGCCGCAAATGGAATCGATTTCGATCGTTCGTTCGTCCTTCACCGGCATCAACGTTACCTCGCCTGAAGCACCGGTTGTCATAAATAACTGCACCATAGACAACAATAGAGGTAGAGATAAATAGCGATAATTAACTCTATGCGCTATCGAGCGTTCTCTTAATTTTTGTATTTTTCTAGGCTACGGTATTTACGTCAACAGCTCATCCGGATTGGCACACATTAACGACTGCTTGATTCTCGAGAATGGCGCCGATGGTATAAAATATGTTCATCACGGAGAACGACCGGACGATAAACCCGATCGTACCGATGTATTCGATTTGTGTTTCTTCCCGAAAACGGCCAGTCAGACATTCCCTGTTACGATATCGATGGAACAAAGCAAATATACGCCAAATACAAAACGTTGTCCACAGGTGAATATTATTGTAAATAATGCGTTACGTAACGAGTAATTACATTGCTTTTGATTTCCATAAAAGCTTGTTTTTCAACCTATAGAAGTGGCGAGAATCGAATTATTGACTAGTTTTATGATTGAAAGACATTTTTATTTCATTCGGCCATCACAGTTAGATTGTACATTTAAATAAGATTAACTACCGAATTGTTTAATCAATTTCATAAAAATGAAATCTGTCCTCTCTGTTATTATAAATCATTATAATTCTGATTTTTAAAAAATGTTTCAAGATAGAAATATTAAAAATTCATTATTTCCATTCATATTAAAAAGGGGATAACAATTCAGATAAAAAAAATCTTTTTATTCTTTTGAAATATCATGTTATTGAAATCCGTTTGAGAAAAGGTTGGAAAATCTCAATATTTTAATTATAAGGCAATGTTTTTTGAATGAGTATGAATGAATTGTGTGTGTGCGCATGAGATGACTGGATGAGAAAACTGAGAAAAATGAGGGAATCAGTTTAATTATATTTGAGAATGAGTGTATGTGTGAATTAATGGTGTGAATGAGGTGACTGGATCAGAGAATTTTTTTTAACCATTCAACAAAATTTGTTGAAATTAATCGCACAATTTGTGGAAACTACACAAACATCAAATATATTTACACTACACTGAAAATAAAAATTTCTTGAATTTACTTAATATTTTCATACGTGGAATTAAATATCAAATACAATCAACAAAATATTTGTTTGAATTAAAGATACTGCTAACCAATATTTTTTTGTAAGTAATAATTCATTTTATCGAACAAAATACTTATTTCTTTATTTTCAAACAGTTTTAATCTCAGTGTAAGAAAAATTCTCTGGCCTCTTAAGGTTAAACTATAGTTGCAAGATTGTTATTTTATGAATTAACCGTCAATTTATTTCAACAGCATATTTTTACACGACCTGGCCATGTGCTCACTGTCCACTTCTTGCAAATGAGAACCGACCGGAATGACAGCGCTATTGTGGAGATTTACGATGGCATCAGCGGAGCGGAGAAACTCTTGGCGAGCGTCAAAGTTCGTAACGGAACTCTGCCTCAGAGTGTCACGACGACGCGGCAGAATCTCTTCATAAAATTCGTTGCCGAACCCCGCACAAACGCTATCGTTTTTGTGCGATTATCCTCGGGTTACAGTGAGTTCAGTTTTACGGTTTTCCTACTTCGCGATTGTTCGCTTTCTAATCGGCCCATAAAAATGGAGAAATGAAACGTTCCGTATCTTTCTGGAATCCATTCTGCAGAATTTTCAGTTTTTGGGTTGTAAAACTTCTACGAGAACAATTCTCGCTATTCTTTATTCAAATTCATTCGGCACAGATATATGTCAACAACATTGTAAAAATATTTTCTTGAAACATTGAAAATATTTATAGAATTTGAGGTGACTAGATTGTCACATGACTGAAACCATAAAATAGTTTTGGAATATTTAGATGTGTAAATATTCTATACACTTCTAAAAAAGAATTAAAGGGGCTTTCAGTTTCATACAACAGTATCTTGGCTAAAAATCAAATTTGATCGATCAAATATCCATTTCAATTAAATCTTTCTCTTTAAAGTTATCACTAGTTTGATACATGTACATTGTTCAGTAGCACTCCAAAATATTTTAACAAATCTGATTTTTAAATTAACCCAAAAATAAATGAGGAAATATTGAAATGAATGATATTCATTTTTGTTGATTTTATTTTTATTTTGCAGATAGAAAGATTTTAATAACAAATTGATTATTTTTATTATTGTGAGCGTTTTGATTATATGTAATACTTTCAATATTTTTTGTAGTATATATCAAATTGCTGTAATATTTCAAATTTCTCTTTCAGAGAAAACGTATGATTTGAATGTAACTGGGAGTACCATAGCCAACAATAACGGGCGTGGTATAGCCGTGGAAAATCTGAGATCTGCGCTGCACATTCACGAAACTTCAGTGTCAAACAACGCTCACGTTGCTGGGGTCCACGTGCTTGGTGGTGTACCAGATGTCAACATTACTAGCAGTCGCATTTCGTTCAATCAGGGAGATGGCATCAATATCACGGTCACCGGTGGTAATAGAAATATTTCGCGAAGCAGTATTTCGTCGAATCAGGGATACGGTTTCGCTGTGTGGCTCAACGACAGTCGAGCGACGGAGTACGTTTATTTCAACCAAACCACAGTTGTCGAGTACTCGCTCATCTTTCGCAATCGGGACATTGGCGTTCTGGTAAGCGAATTCCACTCTCGATTTCACGCAATCTTTTGTGTCGATGAATCAATACTTATTAGATTAGTTCAGTCTTTGAATAATAATAAAAAAATGTGCTGAATTATACTCTTGTTGAACTGCATTGTGCTATATCTCGATATGAACAAAATTTAGTAGAATATTTTTCTAAAAATATAGCTTAGTCTTCTTTGAAGTAAAAAAAATATTGTGCTCGTGTTGAGTCACAATGTGCTATATCTCAATATAAAAAAAATCGAACTGAATATTTTTATACAAAAAATAGCTTAGTTTTTGAACAATACAAAAATGTGTTGAATTATGCTCGTTAACAGCACAGTACAAGATTTAAATATGAAAAAATGTTGTTTAAGAGATATTTCACAAAATTGTTAAAAAATGCGAGATTAGTGATTGAAGAACATTGCAAACCCTATAATTTTATGAATTCAGCAAGTAAATTAAAACGAATAATTCAGCACATCAACAAAACTCATAGTTAAATGTTCCTTCAATGAATAAAAGAATTCTGGATTTTCTGGATGTACTCAACACAAGCATAATGCAGCATATTTTATATTGATATTCAAAGAAATGTTGGCTGACCCAATATGTATAATATACACCCTGAAATATAATAAATCAGCTGACTGCTTTTTTTCTTTTTAGATTGGAAACTCATCAGATAATTCCTACGTTAATATAACTGGAAATTGGTTCAATACGAGTTCCGAAGTTGCACTGCAAGTCGAATCTAGTTGGAGATACAACGAGGGTATTCTCAAACTTCAGATAGGACATAATTCGTTCGTGCAGAATGACAAACTGGGCATCAGGCTCAGTCCGGCTCTGAATATGGAAGCTTGTATAGAGTACAATCATTTTCGAGATCAGCTCAACGGTGGAATTTTGATAAGAAATCCCTTACTTGAAGAGTTCAATGTTTTGCCGGTGGACATCATTGTACGTCACAACGAATTTTACAGAAACAAAGGCATTTACGTCGTCGGTGTTGGTCTATCACCTTACAGCGACGTACAAAAATTGCTATTCACCAGAAATTTCCTACGTAACAACCAAGTGAAGGAACCCTTCGACAAAGACGATTCTTCGGGATCGAAACTCATTCCACGATCGAGGGTGGCAGCTGTGGTAGTCGTTTCTTCCAGTAACGTCAGAATCTTCCGCAATATTTTGCATAATCCGGAGTCGCGTTACGAAATTGGCTCACACCTGGAGGATCAAAGCAAAGTCATTGATTGTACTTACAATTGGCTCGGATTCGCTGAAGAAAACAAAATATTCGATAGACTGTTTCACAGGTGAGTCTTGAATTCGAAAACAAGTTCTTGAATTACATACAATTAAAAAAACTAACGTTGAGAGTTTACTTTTTTGTATTACCATGCGCAAAGTACTTTATTTGCGCACGCAAATTAGTGCAGAAAGTACTACTTTTCTGCCCGCATATTAGGACGGAAAGTACTACATTTCTGCACGCTGAAGGAATCGTTTACTTTGCGCATTTGTATCTTAATGATGTATTGTCTCTCTACATTCAATTATAAAAATATTATTTTCTGATCATTATTTTTTTCTATATTTTTATTTATGTATGTTTTCAAATACAGGAAAGACAGATACAACCTGGCGAAAATCCAATATTTACCGTACCTGTTACACAGCAGTAATCCCGGAGCCAATACGATAATTTCCAATCCTCAATTTATCCCGCAATTCGTCACCCCTGGCACTAATTCCGTGGGTGGAGAAGTCGATGGCTTGGAAGAGTTAAGTCCCGGCGAGTACATCGTCGAACGGGACATAAACGTGAGGCCTGGTGGTAAGCTGATACTCCACCCGGGTGTCACGTTACGATTTCCTCCGGCCGTGGGAATGATGGTGGCTGGAAAGCTGGATGCTCGTGGTAAACGGCCGAGCGATATATTGCTCACACTTAAGGAAGAACTCGTCATGGAATCCGGTAATGACACTTTAATGGAGGAAACAATGATGGAGGACGCTCCTGCGCCGGTCGTCCCGCTAGAGGATCCCATTCCTGTGAGACTCCTCGGTGGAAAAACTAATCTTGAAGGGAAATTACAAGTTAGTATATGGTTTTATTATCGGATCCTTGTTTATTGCTCGAGTCAAACAGCCTATTTAGAGGCTAAAGAGAGGATGAGATAAGATAAAAGTACAAAAACCAGAACTATCTAACACGAGGGTTACCAGAAATTTTATTCAATAGCCAATTTGCGTTACAAATAGCCAAATTGACTGGTTATGGTAAATTTAGTGTCAAAATCCAAAATAAAGCTTTTATAATGCTAAGTAATTGTAAATTTTAATTTAACTAAGTCATATTAACGCAAAAACTGATTTATAATCAGCTCTTAATTATAGATTAAAATAAGTACATGAAGATCTTACTTTGACCTAAATAAAATCAATAAATTCATCTAATAATAATAATAATCTGAATAAAATTGAATCTATCTTTATACAAATATTATGTAACAATATGTACATATCAAAACTAGCCATTGTACAAATAAGTTAACTCGATTAATAGAATACATGAGTTGTCAAAAATGAAACAGGATTCGTTTGTAATAGGTCATAATAAGATCCTACTCAAAGACTTAACTCTAAAACAGATCAATTCCTAAACAAACACTCTTTGTGCTGTGACCCGAAAACCCTAAAATAAACCTAATATTCTGAACCTCTAACACCCTAAATAAAATCCCTATTTTATTCTTCTTTTGTAAATACATAATTTAATCTTCCAATAAATAGAACAAATCAAATCCAAAAAGATTATAACAAGAACTTAATTTTGTCATTTTTACACATCAAACAAGAATTTAGTCAGGTTTTATTTTTCGACTCAAATGATTTTTTTTATTTCATTTCAATAAATATTTTAATACAATCTATTTACAGGTAAAAATTGGCGAAAAATGGGGAACAGTCTGCAGCTACGGATGGACTATCCAAGATGCAGCTGTAGTGTGCCATCAACTTGGTTTGACACTCGATCCTGGCAATTGGCGAATGGAGCGCTCCCAAATTCCAAACGCTGGTACCTCAGAAGATATTTTGCTATCCAATGTACGTTGCACCGAAGAGGACAACGATCTAACTAAGTGCCGAGCTGAAACCGTCGACAATTTCGAGAATTCTTGCACCCACGAAAACGATGTTGGAGTGAGATGCACAGTAGCAGCCTGGGCTGGACTGAGACTCGGTCCGTTAGCTCAAAGAAGCGATCTTCAGTACCTAACAATCGAGCGTGCAGGTTTACTGGATTACACAACAAATGCGTTCAAACCTGCCCTTCAAGTGGACTTTGCTCGTCACTCTCTGGATGGTGTCAAAATTGTTGACAACCTACAAGATGGCCTAGGCGTTCTTTATTCCGACATTTATTCAGCTGACGCTCTCAATATCATCGCCAACAGCGATTTTTCTAACAACGGAGGCAGTGGGATCAGTTTCAAACAATTAGGAATGAGAGTTGTTAAATCTAGAATTGAAAATAACAAAATTGCTGGCATACGTCACAACCCTGCACTCTCTGCAGTCCAGCAGAGGGAGTTCGCTGGATGGTTCATGCGTCCTCAGGATGCAACCTTGGATACTCCTTATACCCCAATAATTATTCCTCAGAACAGCAACGATGTTGAACTCAATAATGGGGAAACTAAATACATCATAACTGCTAAAGGGGATGGGAAAGCTGTTCACAAATTTATTAATGTAAAATGCACACCTGGCTACGTCATTGGAATTCAGCTGCTCAATCCGATCGAGAACCGAAGTACGGAGCAAATTATTGTTCACGATTCGCAGCATTTGGATCGAAAAAGAAATATTTGGCATGTGAAGAGAGATTTGAGTGTCTTTCCAGTCACATCCAGTTCTTATGTTGTGGTTCTCGAATATTTGAGTGGCGAGAATGCGATTGGAGGAACAGTAATTGTCGTCAGCTCCCTACGAGCTCCTGTTCAGGATATTCGTAACAAAATAATCAGTGGCCCCATTCCTTCTTTAATTGTATCTAAAACTCAAATCAAGGGCAACAAACATGGAGTATTTGCTTCCTACTACAATCGATACTTGGACGAAATCAGTAATCATTTCTTGAGAAAATCCAACGAAACAATGCAGTTTATAGGCTGTGAGATTTCGCATAATCAGGAAGAGGCAGTTTACATTTATTCGCCTCACTGGAATATTTATGAGACCAACATATCGGAGATCGCTATCCACATAAACGACACTCTCATCACTGACAATGGAAAAGGAATTTGGCAATTCAGTAGAGACGCTAGACATTCCAACAATTTATTCCATTGGGTTCTTCATGACAGTACTATAGAAAGAAATCAAGCAGGAGGCTTCGAAGTCTCTTTACCAGATGTGTGGCAATATAACGAGAATTTCACGCACAGTTTGTACTTTGGAAACAATACTTGGCGCAATAACGATCAATTTGCGTTCGTCGTTGATGGGCACTATGCGGTGTTGAACATGTCACACAACAGATTCGACAACAATCGCTGCAAAACTGGTTTGATATCCATTCGTGGAATGGAGAAGAAAATGAAGATAGACAACAACAAAATTGAGAGCAACAGGGGATCTTTTATGGTCGAGTTCAAGATCAGCAGCCAGTCGGAGATTCTAGGAAACGTTGATGCTCGATTTTATTACAACGAAATCAAAAGGAACCAGTACGATTTTGTGTCTAAGGGCCCACGTAAATCTTACGATGGACCCACTTACGTTGTAGGTTTCCACGGCATTCAGAAAGTTCGGATAAATCGTAATTTGTTTGGAGACAATTCGATGGATTACGAATTACTGGCTGGTATAAGGACAGCTAAAATCAACAATGAAGTTGATGTGACGGAGAATTGGTGGGGAACATCCAACGATACCGAAATAAGGTAAAATTTAGAATGTTTAATATATTTTAACTATCTAATTTTTAATAAAATTAATATTGAATCTTACAAAATTCATGGAGCCTCTCAAGATGAGAATTATTTGAGTCGTCTCAAAGTTATGAATTTTATTTGCAACAAATTTATATGCAGTTTAATGTAAAATGTAGACTATAGAAATATGCAAAAATAGTCTATTACACTATGTGGGCAAAATGTTTAACATTATTGTCAGAATTCGTAGAACGTATTAACCCTTTCAGGACTATAAGATTTCAAAGACTAAATATGCCAATACAACACAGTATTTTAGCTATTGTGGGTGTAAAGTAAGAAAATATTTAAAAAAAAAAGAGAGTTTAACAGTTCTTTTTTTTTATTCGTTCAGAAACACATTTGCTGTTTTGGACATTCAGTAAAAAAAATATCGATTCAATAATAATTGAACAATAAATAATGATTTTTGTAGAAGGGGAAAATATTTCCCTTGGGCGTGAAAGGGTTAAATCAGATATAAAAAAAATCAATTTGTTCCAAATTTTACACTAGTGTTGTCTCAAGAAATGTAAAAAAAAAAATTAACATTTTACAATCTTACAGACGCAGAATATT
Source organism: Goniozus legneri (assembly GCA_003055095.1). Lineage (NCBI taxonomy): Eukaryota > Metazoa > Arthropoda > Insecta > Hymenoptera > Bethylidae > Goniozus > Goniozus legneri. Next base: position 104,661 of record NCVS01001266.1, read on the forward strand.
CGACTTCGACGATTGGAACGACCACGCTATCGCCATTTTCCGGCCATTCTTGACGAGCGATTCGGTTGACTCTTCCATCTCACCACCTTGGCAAATCGGGACCGAAATTGATCTCAATAATCTAGGAGGTCGAATAATCCAAAGTTTGTCTCTGTACGCTAGACCGGATCCGTACATCATAAAATCGGACATCACCGTTATGCCGGAAGCAACTTTGTACATTTACCCCGACGTCGTTATGGAATTCGCTCCGAACGTTGGAATCCTCGTTCTCGGCACGCTGAATGCTGTTGGAGCACCTGGCCACGAAATCGTCATGCGCCCACTTCAGAACACAAACGTTACTTCCAACGATCAGTACTTTAACACGAAATCGAGTATTAGAAGTAACGGTAATTTTATTTCTGAGGCAAAGGAGACTATACGTTTGTGCAAAGATAATCGATGTTCGTCCTTATACAACGAAGGTATGTTCTAAATAATTTATTATGGAATAAAAAATGAAAATACAAAGTATTTCGATTATGTAAAATCATGGTTACAAAAAATCATTCATCCATAAAGTTAAGAGGGGCAATCACATTAGAAGGTTAAAAAAATTCATTTTTTCTTGCATGAATCGTTAACTTGATTTGCATTAGATAGATTCTACTTTTTAAATTTATGTTTTTCTTGAAATAACTTTTTTCTTGAATCCTGACTCAAGAAGTAATGAATCGATCGTCACAAAAATTGATCGTACGCTTCTTTATGGAATTACGGAGAAAATAAACCTACATGCAGAATGATATTATCATTTGAAATATTTTTTTATTGCAAAATCAATGAAAAAAAATTATGTAAATTGAAAGAAAATTTTTCTACGCTTACATAATTTTTTATTTTTATTATTTTCACCTACATTGCGGATCATGTTCTTAAAAAATAACTTGATGAAGTTAAGAAAACCTTCCTGGTTTTAAATGAATATTGAAACAGTTAAATGTCCCGCAGTTGAAATTACGACTCTTCACAAACATTGACGCCTATTTTTTTATCTGTTATAAAAATGTGAGGAAAAATTCATGATAGTTTTCTATAATATAGATAAAATTGTCAAAATTTCATTCAATTTTAACTATTTTTTTTTCACCCAAAGAATCTTAAAAAATCAACAGAAATGGATCTTCTAATGTGGTTCCTCGCCTTAAGACAAAACAAAAAGTAAAAGTGAAGTAAAATTTTGTAGTTGACGTTATTTTTTGTTGGTAAAAGTTCATTTTCCGCCTAAAAATCAGTGCGTGAAATTGAACTTTCTGCATAATATGTATTTTAATACCTCGAAACTGTTTCACAACACCGCAACTGAATTTACTGTTATTTATTCACAGGATTCGTGGAATATTTCAACACGACCACACTTCAGTGGATACCTCTTTGCGATTCTCGATTCACGGAGCGCAACGCTCAAGTGGCCTGCCGGCAACTGGGCCACGACTCGCTCAACGTTTACGTATCCTACGATCGAAGATACGAGCTACATCCTGGTTCGTTGACTCGAGTCTGGTCCTGGCCGGAACCGTTGCAGTGCTCCGGAAACGAAGAGAATTTGGAGGAATGTCCCATAAGACTGAACGGACAATTGTACGGGCATCGTCACGAGTGTCCCTGGGACGGTCGATTCGTTTTCATTCACTGCGGAAACAGAAATCTGGACGACAATCGTGATTACTGGGGTGGAATTCGAATCGCGAACAGCGAATTCGAGTATCACCTCTACGAGCATCGAATTCACGACGTGGTCACTCACGAGACCGTCAGGCGCGTCGAGTCGATTCTCAATTTCGTCAACATCACCGGTGCTGGAATTCTGCACAACGAAAAATCAGCCGCCATACAATCGATTATGAAATCTCCTACCGTCAGACACGTCAACATATCTCAGTGTGCTTATCACGGGATAAATATTGTGTCTCCGACTCATACGGTAATAAAACATTCTTGACAATAAAAATAGTGCAATATTATTGTGGGCAGAGATCGAATTTCGATCATCTCAGTGTGCGGAAATGTAGTACTTTCGGCACATGTATAAGAATGTAATACTTTTTGCATATGTGTAACAATGTAGTACTTTCTGCATATGTGTGAGAATATAGTACTTTTTGAATATGTGTAACAATGTAGTACTTTTTGCCTATGTGCAAGAATGTAGTACTTTCTGCATATGTGCAAGAATGTGGTACTTCCTGCATATGAACAAAAATAGTACTTTCTGAATATGTTCGAGAATATAGTACTTTCCATATACGTGCGATAATGTAGTACTTCTCACATATGAGCAAGCATGTAGTACTTCCTGCATGTGTGTAAGAATGTGGTACACCCTGCATACATGCAGGAATGTAGTACTTTTCACACTCATATGCATGCAGAAATGTTGATTTTTACGCACAATGAGAAAAATTGCAAAAAAAATTAATTCCGTTTTTTCTCTATTGCAGATCGATTCTTTGTTCAATATTATCGATAACGTCTTGGGTAACGGCGTTAATCTACTCTCTTTGACCGGAGAAGGACGAGAAGCGGATGAGAGTTCGTTCACCCCCATCAAGGATCTCAATATTCCCTACCATCTGTTCAGCATGATAGACATTTGCGATACGACCAAAGAGATTATCCTTGAGGAGCGAGTACTCGTCTACTATAAATACGACAATCATCCAGTGAATTGTGTGAAAATATTCCGCAGTGCCTATAGAGCAAAACCCTTCGGCTTCCGTCTCCTGCAATTCAATTTGTTCAACTCTACCGGTAAACCAGGCCGAGCCGATGGAATTGTTTTGTACGATGGTGATATTTACAATGTGACCTCTACAAAAATTGGACATCTCGAGGCTAACAGTCCGGATGAGAAGAAACTCTTCAAAACACGGAATCCAAGTCTCAGCGTGAGATTATTCGCGAATGGCGCTAGCAACGTGCATGGCTTCATAGCTGAAGTCATTACTCTGCCAATTTCGGCGATTGGATTTAGTGAGCTTTTTTTTTTAACAAATTATAAAATTGACCCTCTATGTGTCCTCTCACGAAGCTGTAGGGGAATATATTTCTTAGAAATGCGATTTTTCCATCACTATGCTTCATAAAAATCGTGAACTTGAACGATACACTCTCTTCAAGTGTCCGTTTTGAATTTAGTTATTGAATTATACATTTATTTATATTTTTAAAATCTTTTTCTATTGTCATGTGTAAAGTACTACATTCTTGCACGCTAATGTTGTTTCGTTCGGATGACAAATTCTGCATGTGTAGAAAATTCGTTTCACCAAAATTTAAAAACAGTTAAAAAATTTGTAAGATATTTGTATGAACGGATAACTCTTAATTGAACACTTGAAGAGAGTGTGTAACAAATATTTTTTTTCTTTGGTGGGAGAACGACCAAACATTTTAAACAAGAGAAGGGACACAATGAGGTTCGACTGCAGTAAATAATTAATTAATAAAAATTTTAATAAATTTTTTTTTTCATTAGATCGTGATGTTCAGCATAATATTTCATATTCGGTGTTATCTCACTGTCGAGAAGGAGCGGTGCAATACGTCAGCGCTGGTGAAGTTAACGCCATAATGACTCTCGAGCGAAACGAAATAACGAATAACTGCGAAAAACTTTATGGAAACTTTTCAACGTGCAAAACAGCAGTTATGATCGACGTACAAAATACACAGTCGTTGTACTTCAGAGTGAGTGTCATTTTATTAACTATTTCGCTATTGAAAATGTTGATAAATTATAAAATAAAATAAAAAAATAGATGAATAAAAATATTTTTCGTTATTTACAGAATAACTTAGTTCGATGGAATCAAGGTGGACTCTTCGTTCGGGCCGATTCTCGAGGTTCTGCGACATCTCTGAAAGGCTGGATCCACAACAATCTTTTCGCAGAAAATTACAACAAACCCGCTTTGTATATCGAAGGCCGTCAAAGCAGTCCTTATCAAGAAGTCACAATTTACAGAAACTATTTTGTGAAGAATTATGCTCCGTTCGAAAATAATATAGTTTTGAAGCAAGTCGTCAGTAATATGACATTCAATTATTTACACGCTAATCTCGGAGCACATTTATTGGAAATATCTGGTTTCGAACGTGTCAGGTTGCCGATCTATCAGACTACATCTCATAATGGATTTTATAAGTATGCTTGAAAAAATTTGGCGAATAAAAAAAAATTATCTAATAGGATTAATTATAAACTTATTGTTTTTTTCTTAGAAATTATGCAGTAGATCGAGAAGGGCGCAGCACGATAATCGCTGGTACTCCTGGACAGCAATATGTTGACAACGTCTTCTTCAATCCTGATAACGATTACGAGATGTTGACGACTAATCGTTCATAGTACGTACCTCAGAATTTTAATTTAATTTAATTTAATTTGATTTAATTTAATTTAATTTATTAATTTATTTCAATTTTAATCATTTATAAACTTAATTAATATTGTATCTCGTGTTAATTTTAGTCGTTTGGATTTGTGGAGATCTCACCTCGATGCAAGACATAATTGGTGGGGATATAACGAAACACTGGCTGTGGCTGGCAGAATAAGAGATCGTGGAGATTTTCCAGAATTACTTCAAGTTGATTACCAACCATTCCATATGAATAATCAATCCGTATTGACTGGCAAATGTCCACCTGCTTGGGATCTTGTTGGAGATACTTGTTATATATACATTGGCGCACCTATGGATTTCTATAGTGCACGTGACTTTTGTCAAGTGAGTATTACTGCATTCAGAAATTTTTTTTACCAAAACTTACTATTTTTATTAGTAAAAAATCGAGCCATTAAAGAGTAGAAAATTAACAGTCCTAGGACTAATAAATAAAGTTGCAAATAACATAGTATTTTATTATCAATAAATAGTAGCAAAAACTATGACGTTTCAATTATTGTTCATAGTAATATGAGTTACAATATTTTATAGTAAGAATATGATAATAATTTCCTGTTTAAAAAAAATATATAGAATGTTTGAATAATATCAGAATAATCAGAATGATAAAAATATTCATGAACAAAATAGTAAAAATTACAAAATATATCAACTATTTCATTTACTAGTTCTCAGATATTTTAGTTTAAATTTACTAAATAATTAATTAATCTGACTAATTCGTTGTTTAATCAAATAAAATTAAACAAATTTCTCTCAATATAATACAAAACAAATAGAATAAGAACTCAATTTATTAATTTTACTATTTATTCAATTAGATGGCGAATGCTTCGATGCCATTCATAATGGGAGATTATCTATCACTCTGGAGATTCTTACGAAAACAAAAAGAACGTTTCGAATACTCGGAACGTGTTTGGGTACAACAGCTGGAACGAATTGACCAGTGTACGATATTTACGTATCAAACCATCGAGATTGATCATTGTATGCAACCGAATGCGTTCATCTGTGAAATAGGTAAATAAAATTGAATTTTTACAAATACAGGGTTTATAAAAATTATCAATTTTATTAATTATAATAATATTTTTATTATATCATATTAATTTACACTGTTTATTTATTTTATTAAAAATATAGTTATTAAAGAATTATTAAAGCGAACATTAATAAAATTTAATTTTTCAGATCCTCGTGTACACATAGACCCATTATCTTGGAAGAAAGACGTAGTAGCCATTGGTGTTTTGAGCGCAGCAGCTTTTGCGTTCGCTCTCTTGATCGCAGCCATTGTACTTTGGGTATCGAAATCGAAGAGAAGAAAAGTCGAAAGACTGGAACGTCGTAATTCAATCAGACAATCGTTGCATTCGTTACGATCCGTAGGCTCGACTTCGGGATTCACGGAACTCGCTTACCGTCGGAAGCCAATAACGGTAAGTGGACTTTGTGAACATAAAATTCTAAAATGGGACATAAAAATAAGGTTCCATAAAAATTCCAAAAGACGTTTTCCTGAATGTCAATTTCTCGAAAGGGACGTTTCCCTGAAAATGGATTTGTAGCTGTACCTAATATTGCTATATATCTAGTTAGTCCATATTTGAGCTCTATATAGAGAGCACTGGGATTTACAGTTTCTGGATTTAACGTAAAAATTGAAACTCAGGCCATAAACTAGCGACAGGATGATAATTTGTTCATAAACAAACCTGTGGTAGTGTGCTAACTTGTTTATAAACCAATGAGAGTGCGATAACTTGTTCATAAACTAATGGTAGATTAGTAATTTGTTCACAAACCATCAATAGGATGATAATTAATTCATGAATGAATGACAGGGTGGTAAATAGTTCATAAAGTAGCAATATTATTTATATTTATTATATATTATAGGGTAAAAATTTGTTCACAAACCAGCAATAAGTTGTTAATTTGTTCATAAACTAGCAATAGGGTGGTAATTTGTTCATAAACCAGCAATATAGAGTAATAATTTGTTTAGAAAAGTCTAGAAGAATGTTTTTTAGATTTTCACTTGATAAGAAAAAGGTTGTTTTTAACGATTAAAGAAATGTAAAGAAATAGATGGCTCGTTTAGCAGCAATGTCCAGGCACGATGTCCTCTTCATCTTTCAAACGAGATTCATTAACTATTACTCCTATCCACATAATCCTTCTAATTTTTTACTCAGGAAAACGTCTGCCAGGACTAATTTTAGGTGAACTGTAAAAAGACCTGAAACTAAAAAATATTAATTTCCAGACAAAGAACTCCACGGACACATTGAATTCCAAATCTCTGGACTACAGAAGAATGTTGAGTGGTGGTAGCTTGGATTCCATGGACAAGTCGCAGTTGAACTCGTCGATCGAGGACAACCACAGTTACGACGTGTACGAGGCACACAACCCTCGCTACTCCCCGGGAACCAGAGACTTCAAGAGCATCGCTCAGCCTTACAACGCAGCCCAGGGCGGCAACAATCCGGTCTTCGATTTGACCTACCGGAACGAAGGCTTCAGGAACCACTCGACGTTCACTTCAAGAACGAACAGCGACTGGCCATCCGAAGCGGAAATTGGAGTGCCAACTGAGTCGGGAAGCGTTGGTGCCGATGCAGCTGACAATTCTTACCTCCACAATGCGTCCACTTTGCCACTCCATTCCAGTTTGGCTCTCACTGATTCTATCAGTGAGCTCAAAAGAGATATAGAGACCTCTGGATCTTACGGGCCGATGGACTACGACATGAGGAGAACGTACGACTCCGCGACCTTGACACCCAGTCAAGCTTCGGAGCCTGTTCCTGAGTATCCTTCGGATTACAACCCTCCCTTACCACCCCATCCTTACCATTACGAGGACTCCAGGCCAAGAAGTCAGGCACTCCTCGAGACGAATCTAGATGCTCCAGAAGAGAAACCACTGCGATCGAAGAGCGAGGTTTTGTTGGAGACAAATTTGGACGCTTTCGCGATGGAACCAACCGAGCTCACTCAGCTTTCGGCTGGATCGAGAAGTAAAAGCCAACCGCTCGAAACTGCTATGTAAATATCGTAGAGAAATGTTTTTATTCGACTCCGTGGAGTTTGAGAAAATTTTTGTAAGATTGTGATGTCTGAGAGAACGTGTATATTCCAAAGAATGTTTGGAATACTTCTTACCGATTTTTTGGGGGTTGCGAGAGTTTCAGAGGCTCAGAAAACGTATCTTCATGAATTTCTGTTAATATATGCAATTAGATTTGTTATTTAAACAATTAAGTTCATCAGAGGTAGATTCGAATCTTGAAAATTCAGGAACTAGTAGTTTGTCATAATAATTGACTGGTTCATCAGAAATAAAAACCAAAAAACTTTCTTTTAGTAGATATATGAAACTCGTACTTGAATGAAGGAAATTAAAATATTTAAATTTGAACAAAACACATATTATCTTGTAAAATGAGTTGTGATTCACAAAGAAAAAATTCCTTCGTTCAAGTACGAGATACTATCATAAAAAGCGTTTGATGTTTGAAGTTTCAGTTTAAGCTACAAGAAACTTTAGATTCGAAACATTAAGGTTTAAATTTAAGTTTACCAAAAAATTTATTGTGAATTTTTTGCTCACTTCTATTTTTTTTACACTATTACTCTGATCCACTTCAAATTTTGAGAGAATATTCTAAACATTGTAATATAATAAGCCAAAAAATCGATTTTTTGGAAATCTGAAGCCCATGTAACCCCTCAAATTAACCATTGATGTTGCGACTTTTAATTGTGTATACCCAACTCCAACTTATTCTGATCACACACTTAATAGCCGTAAAACATTGGTGTACTCGAAAGGTACACTTGGAGCGTTGAGCGTTAATATTGTAGATTATACACGCGAGGAAAGACTGAACGAGTGGTTTTTGAAATCGTTCTATTCCGTGCGAAAGTTTTTTATCGCGATAAAGGTATTTCAATTTATCACAAGTTATTTAATATAATCGAAGTTTACAAATTTTTAAATATATACATTTACAAGTATTTATATGCGAACATGTTTTTATATGTACGAATTTTATAGTTTGCACGAAGCGAATGTTGCTCCTCTATTGTATACTGTTTTACTCAACGAGATATGCAATGAAACTAACAACAATTGAAATCGAGCGTTGATGTCTCAAATCATGTATAAAAGGATAATTTTATTAGAGACTGTAAAGGAACAATCCACGCCTACGTGGTGCTTTTTTAACGTTCGAGCGAATATTTGTCGGCGAGAAGCTTCCTGCGATGTCGTACCGAGATTATTCGATAATTTATATTTTATATACACACGAAAGATGTTAAACTGCCAGGCCAGTGCCTCCCGAAAGAATAATTCAAATACTTACATTCTAATTATTGTCCATTCATTTTAAAAATGTAATATGGATGTGAACCTGCAATAATTTGTAAAGTTTTACAAAGAGTACTTCGATTCGTTTCTGTCACTCCGATGACAGTTTCAAATATTTCTATCGGTTGTAATGAACCGATAATAATGTTTTGAAAACATTTAATAGCGCTAAGCTTTACAGTGATCTCGCGATGATTTTTGCAATGTTATCTACGTCTTATTAAGAAAAACGTATCCGTCCATACTCTGTACTGTAAGTTAATAACTAAGAGTGATATTACCGTCCAGAAATCGTTAAACACTTGCGTTAAGTTATTTTAGTCGAAATTGATCAGCTCGAAGCTGTCCATGTATATAGTTAATTGTACGTCCTAATTATGTATACATAACGAATAAAGTTATAAAACACAACGAAACCCTGAGTGACAATTTTAATACTTGAAAAACCTATTTTTTTTTATCGTTCGTAATGCTGATGTTAAAAATAAGCCTAGTACATTTTAACCAATAGGAAAATAATTAGAAGAATTAAATTGAATTAAATTAAATCAAACAACATGTAGTTGAATTTTGAATTAGAATTTGCCAAAAACATTTTATACTTCTAGTTTCTGTCACGTGACATGTGAATCTTGTGTAGATCAAGAAACTCGGTAGTGTTTCGTGCCGGATATAGTACAGTGTAAAGTACGAATGTACAGAGCAGAGTGCTTAGGCACGAAAGACAAAGAGTTATATTTGATAATCATCGAAATATTACTACTGAATATAATATTGACTTATGTGAATGTATAGGGTGGGGGTGGATTATTCGATATATTTGTGGTTAATTGTGGTCATTCTCATGGTATCGTAGTCTTTTATTGAATTCAATATCCTGATCGATAAGTTAGTTTTATTATCGATTTTGAACATCTCGAATAATATCGATTGATATGGTGAATAAGTGTAGTGTATAGTGGCAAAACATGTCAGTTACGATTCGCCCTTCACGGTCGCAACAATCAGATAATAAGACGGAGCATATACTCCTGTAAAAATTGCCAAATTTTGCGGACAACGATAGAGAGCTATAAACGAGGTAATGGATCATCGCTTGCCATCCGCCAATACGTTGATGCCGTAACATATACAAAGCGCGAACAGCAAGATGTGCTTGAATTCATGGCTCATTTGATTTCAAAATGCGATTGTATCGCACATGCAATCGATCATGAATTAACAGTCGAGAGTACATGTAACAATTGCAATTACACATAGAGAGACACTCAACAAAATTTCATACTTATTTTACCGTTGTCGCCTCATAATAAGAAGAGCTGTTCATTACAAGATCTACTCAACAATTATTTCCAACGTCGAAAAAAATTCCAACACATATGTTCAAATTGTAATAATAACATATGTTATGAAACGACGTCTATTGGGAAAGTAGGTAAAAATTTTGTAATACAACTACAGTTGCTGCAAGTCACACGAGGACAAGTGCAGAAAATAACAAATGTGAATTTAAAAGGTGTAACTACGTCGGTCATTACTATTTGCGACAGCCGCTTCAAAGTTAAGAGTGCAATATTCCATCATGGAAATACACCACAATGTGGTCATTATACTTGTATCATTAGAGAAGAAAATTCATGGATTGCAGTTAATGATAAGCAAGTTACCAAAACAACCTGGCCCAGAAATTCAAAAGAGGCATATATTTTTCCTCGAACAAGTATGAATCAAACCATACAGACTTACTTTTAATATATTCATGCATAATCCGCAAAAGAGGAATAAACCATTCCAATGTGATCGACTTTTTAACTCCGCTAATACTGGTCCCAAGCCCGGATGAGAAAGGAGGAGGGTTTGTAGTTTCTACTCAACAAATAGGTCCATTTTGTTGTTTGCTAGTAATATTACCTAATATTATTTTTAAATGTAATAAATGCCTCATGAAAAATAACATTCGATTTTTATTTCTTTCCTGATTCTCCCACAATCTTGAAATAATAACTCAAAGATTGAACAATAGTACCCGTTGCATCAATGCTTATGATACTCTACTTTCTATTCAATCTAATATATTGTTTATAAACATCAAGTTGCGCAAGTGTACCATAGCATACTTTAAATGGTATTGCGCAAACTTCTTGTATGCTATTTAAAAGAGGAGGAGCTTGTCCCATTTTCACAATGGTACAAACTACATCTTCTCCATCTTTTTTATCAACATGCAAATCAAGATCTATGTGATCTTCCTTTGCATGTCGTAGAACATCCAATGAGGGAATATAATTGGGTATTACGTCACCAGTTTTCATGTCCTGACGTGCCAATCTTTTCCTTAGGTTGTTGCATCCTTCGTTAGCAGCTTGCTGGCCCAATTCCCTCCTCCGTGCACCACTCAGCGGACGAGCCACTTCAGGGTGGTTCGAGAATATAGTGTCCTTCGTCTTCACCACTATTTGAATATCCTCGTCACCAGGATCTTCATAGGCATGTCCCATAAATACATTCTGGCACTTTTTCGCTTTACACTGGCCATATATTTTTAGAAAGTATTTCCTTTCTGGTGTGAGGCATACTTCTGCTCTCTTGAACACGTAAGCACAAGGCAGTCTGTGCTGTTTCCAGAAAGCAATGGACACAATGTCCGCCCATACATTAGCACATACATTTTATTGGCTTCATTTTAAGCCATTCTTCGTTGGAGATCACCAAATCGAATGAGTCGAGCCCTTCTACAGTTAATACTGTAGTCGACAGCGACACATCCATGGCAGGCATATTCAATTCCTACCTGGCCATACTCATAATGTGTCGCCTATCGTATTTGATGGCTACGTACCAGTTCATTACAGCGCTTAGCTGCTTCCGTAGCTCTCGCCTGATAAACACGAGCAGAATATATATCTTCCCAATAGATAACGGTGTTTGGGAAACAACGTCTGAAGACTTCCTTGATGGGGGTTGTATGCTTCGATGTGGCACCAAAAACAATTATAGACTGAAACATATAAAAAAATTAGGAACTACATAAATCATAAAAATTAAAACATAAATACATATTAAATAAATTTACTAACCATATGCTCCAGTATATATGCATTATGCTTTTCAATTGCCCTAAACGACTAGATTTCGCTGTCTTCCAAATAGAGGAAATTCTTATACTTCTTTATGAGCGTACGAAAGTATTTCTCCTCGCTCATAGTATTCACATCGATCCTACCAAAAAATGAAAAAAATTACATAAAGCAAATTAAAAACAAACAATAAATTGAACACACCCCAATCCGGCGAATTCCAACTCAAAATTAATGGCTGTATGCATATACTTGTATAAGCATATACATCGACCTTTTAGCATCATGAACCGGCCACCCTTCGCCACGATGATGTCGTAAATAATACTTCAAGTCTTCAATAAATTCGCTGGTGACAACTTCTGAAAACAAATAAAAAACCGTAAGAAAATTTAGAAACCAAAACAACAAACATAATTCCATACAAAACTATAACAACATTCAAACTAAAACGATAAGGAAACTTTCAACAAACGTATCTTAACCACGATGTACATACTATAAACAAAAGCCATAAAAATAACACATGCCACAAAACAAATAAATGGCCTTACTAAAACGCACACTCAATTAAAAAAAATGCCCCAACCAAATCGTGTACCCAATTAAAAGAAAATGCCGCAATGCCACAATGATTACCCTAAGAAAACCTATAACCCGTATAAAAATACCAACCCAAATCAATGAATACCCTAAACAAAAAGACGCACAAAACGAAAAAACATATTACAAATTTTAACTCACCTGGTTTAGCTTCAATTGGATAACTTTCTTCTTCTTTCGTCCGGTAATAAATTTTCTGTCGCTGCTTCTGTGAGATTTTCGATGGAATTGCTTTCATGGAACTCTGCGTTTTCCTGTAATTAAAAATGAATTTGTTTTGTTTTAATGTTTTGTTTCATTTTCTAGTTTAATTTAGTGTTCTTACCATTTCGACCACCCGATCCAATAATTTTTCCCGCATCGCCGTGAGGAAACGTTTCACTCGGTTGAAGATCTTAGCGTTCTTTTTCGAATATAATCTCGATATTATATTATGCACAATTACGTGCGGCGGTGTTTTTTGATTTATATACGCTTCTTTGTACTTACGTATTTCCTCAACGGCGATGCGGAAAATTCGATCTTCTATTCCGACTCCTGGTGGTCTTTCCAAAATTTACAAAAATGCCGCGTCAAATACAAATTAATTTCACAATCTACATCAGACTATTACAAGCGTTATAAAAATTGAAATATATATTCCTTAAAGAAAGCGAAACTTTCTTGGACGAAACAACATTCCGCCAAATTTTGAACGAAGTGTACCCCACATCACGACCATCTGAAAAACGAAGAACGTATCTAAAGAATTTTATTTATACTCACAAACAGGAACTCAAAAATATAATAACAGGCAAGTCAAAACCAAAATTTGTTAAATATCGTTTGAATAAAACGAACAATCCGAAACATTCCTCGACGATACAACTTTCCGCAAAATTTTAAAAGAAGTTTATCCCACCTCTCGGCCTTCCGAAAAATGAAGAATGTATTTTAATAATTTTATTTACACTCATAGACAAGAAATAAAGAATATAGTTACAAGCAAGTCAGAACCAAAATTTGTTACGTATCGCTTAAATGAAACAAAATCTATATATGAATTTCTATTTACATTTCCAGGAACACCATCGACAGATATCCCGAAAAACATCACCATACCACGACCACCAGGAGTCGGAATAGAAGATCGAATTTTCCGCATCGCCGTTGAGGAAATCCGTAAGTACAAAGAAGCGTATATAAATCAGAAAACACCGCCGCACGTAATTGTACATAATATTATATCGAGAGCATACTCGAAAAAGAACCCTAAAATCTTCAACCGAGTAAAACGTTTCCTCACGGCGATGCGGGAAAAATTATTGGATCGGGTGGTCGAAATGGTAAGAACACTAAATCAAACTAGAAAATGAAACAAAACATTAAAACAAAGCAAATTCGATCCTAATTACAGGAAAACGCAGAGTTCCATGAAAGCAATTCCATCGAAAATCTTACAGAAGCAGCGACAGAAAATTTACCACCGGACGAAAGAAGGAGAAGGAAACGAACCACCATGCAAATGCTCCTAGACGAAAGGGATATCACGTTGGAACGACTCCCTCCGAAAAGTAGAAGAAAATTATAACGCGACATGTAACACATATGATTAAATGAAATCTGCTCTCTTGAACACGTAAGCACAAGGCAGTCTGTGCTGTTTCCAGAAAGCAATGGACACAATGTCCGCCCATACATTAGCACATACATTTTATTGGCTTCATTTTAAGCCATTCTTCGTTACTCACATGGAATCATCACAAACATTGAGAAAGAAGATCTTTAGTTTTTGTAGCTGATTTTTTTTTTCTGAATAAACTTATTATCTGATATTTATGAAGACCATGAAATTCCATTAGTGAAGCCATCCTGGATGTTTTGCATTACTCACACTTAAATCGGTTCCCTTTGATTGAAATTTGATTACTACGGAAAGATAACAAAGGACTATACAGTTGTCAGTTGTTGATGTAATCTGCGAATCTACGATCAATGAACTGCAACCAAAATTCTTGTATTGATTATATCGTTCATTAACTTTTTTTTGTTCGTAATTAAAACGGTCCCGCCGAATATGTTAAAAGTACGTACACGTACTTTGGTCTTTAATGTCCTTGTACGTAATTATATTAATTTTACTTTTTCTTCCTTTCTTTAAAGTAAATTGTAGAGAAATTGATTATTTCCTTAATAGTAGATAATAAGATAGAATGAAAAAATTTATAATCGACGACAATGTTGAGAAATTAGCTAACTTTTTTCTTTTCATTGTGTTATATTTTCATGTCTGGTTTTATAATGTATTGTTAGCAATTATTGCAAATATTGTAGTATTCGGCGTGTTAAGGGGTTATATACCTTTGGGCCCGGAAAAAATCATCATTTTTTAAGAATTTTTTAAAGTATGTCATTCGCGTTTTTTTTCAATGAGGTACTTTCCTTTGCTTTTTCTAAATTTTTTAGAAATGGTAGACTGGGCGGTGGTATTATTAGTAACTAAAATTCATAAAAGTATGGATTTAGAACTAAATATTTCGTTTGATATGTATCGTAGACTACTTGGTGTTTCAGTGAAAATGAAACATATATTTCTAAACGAACAGGAAGTATTTTTGGACAAAACAACATTACAGAAGGTTATTGAATATGCATACCCAATTTCTCGTCCGCGAGCCCGGCGAATAGAATACATTCGCACATTTATCAACAAGCATAGAGAACAATTGGCGAATATTGTTCAAGGTACAAGGTTCAAGGTCACATAAATCCTTTTGAATTGCATATCTATCTTATAATAACATTAATTTAATAATCATTAAACAAATAATTCAAAAATTCTTCATCATATAGATGCTGTCGTTGTAGACATAGAACGTGATATTTCCATTCCTTGTCCCGCTGGCGTTAAACAAAGAGACAAAATATTTGACAGATGTCTCCAAAAAATCCGACTCTACAAAGAATCATTTGAATCAACAAGAACAGCTCCGTCCATCGTAGTGAACAATATTATAAAAAACCTTCATACAAAACCAACCCAGACACACTTTCGCCGAGTAGTGACCGAGACCAATTCGTGGACGCTATCAACGAAAGTGTAGGTTATATGTTCTAAATATCGAACGAAGATGATCGTAAGATCGACTTTTAATTAAAAAGTAAAAAATGAGAATCGAGTAGTTGTTGTCTTCAAGACTCGGTTCGGGACAGTTAATTCTGTTATAACCTTTTTGCGGATTCAAAGTTTAGTGAAACATTACTGCGTACCGCACTGATTCGTAATCATGCGTTAAGCACTCTTTCGAGAGTCACACCATATCATAAGTGAGCAAGTCTCCAACCACAGCGGGTTTATACTCCAAAATCTCAAATAGCGTTACGAATGTAACCACCAAGCGAGTACGTACTCCAAAGTCAAACCATTATCCTTATCATCGGGGTTTTTATGCCTAACGGCTTTTCCCCATTTGAGCCCAATAAATATCAAAGTTATTGTCGGCTCAAGATCGTCTTTATCATTTTATCGTTTAAGGGGGTATTCTAGTCTAGGAAATTGAAAAAATCGATTTTTTTTCTTCATATTTTTAAAGTTTAACTATTCAAAAATATGTCTACGGGAGGATTTTTCAAAATTCGAATTATTTTCGGAGATATAGGTACTTTGCTGACACGGCGTCTAAACTGGATCGACTGGTCCTAATCGAACTCAGAACTGTTTTTTTCAAGACCATGACCACGATTTCTCAAGTTCTACTGGACCGATTAACTTGAAATTTATAGAGAGTCTTCTTTATAGACTTGTCTATTGTTGTAACTAACTATCATATCCGAATTTCGATTTTAACTAGTATTAAAACATTCGCATAAGTAAAAAAAAGTGGTAAAAAAATTACCTTTTTTTTAAAACAGTCGCCATTTAAAAAAAAAATTTTTTTACCTTTTTCTCAGTTCCGACCATAGAGACACTACTCTAGATTAATAATTTTTATGTTTTGTATTTTACAAATTGCTAATGAGGGTTGACATCGTGGGCATGATGACGTGTCAATTTTTTGAGGCCCCCCACTTCATAAGCTGTTAATTTTTTTAATTTTTTAATTTTTTGTTGTATTCTTGAATAGTTAATAAATAATCCACACTGAAAAAAAAGTATTTTTGTACTCAGAATACAGAATATTTTTTATCCGAGTATTCTTATTCGCAGTATACTTTCACCTAAATATTTTAGACTTAAGCATATTGGTATTTTGCCCTTCAAAATACCAAGGTTTTTAGCGGGACTAAAACTAAACTCTCTGTTACCATAGTAACCGTAACAGAGGCGCCACTATTTTTGTCATTTCCCTCCAATTCCATAGAGTTGGCGTGATTTTTTAACCTCTGAGTTTTATTTATTTATGTTAATTAAATAATTTATAAATAAAAGTGCTTCGTCCATTAATATTATTTGTATGGATCCTTGGGTACAAAATAAGTTGACAAAGTGGAATTTGTCATCTCTCCAACAAATATTTGAAGGTAATTATTTTCTACTAATATTTTTTTTGGAATATTTAATTACTAATTAATTATTTAATTAATCATTGATTGTATAATTATAATGATTATTCAATCGTTGTATAATTACAAGTCCATGGTTTTATTAATTATTATTCTAATTATAAGGATTAAATTCATTATGTTTCATGCTTATTATGTATCGTTTAACCTCGTTTTCTCATTTTTTTCGTAATAAATCCTTATTAAATTAGACAGTTAAAAGAAAATATAATTATTGAAATTTACGTAGAAAATTGAAGATAATTTTCTTCTATTGTAGATGAAGAAGTGGACGAAATTGCATTTAAAAATCTCAACGATGAAATAATTCAAAAACTAATAAAAAAAACAGGTCCTCAAATTAAATTTTTAACAAAATGGAAGAGTGAATTTGGAACAATAATAGAACCTGTAGGATTATTTATTCGTTTCCTTTCTTAACAATTATCTACGTGCTTTAAACGAAATCTTAAATTTCTTTCATTTTATATATTCTGCAGGTTGCGATTAAAAATGTTGTGAGAGCACAAAACACATCAGAAATTGACATTGCTAATTTTGATTTATCAGGTACCGACTTGTTTTATGAACTTTTCATTATTTAGTAATTTATAAAAAGTTACTTCTTTCTTAAAAGCTTACGCTTTAAATACGAATTGTTTCTAATTCTCGTATATTTTTCTTTTCTTTTTTTTAATACTATTCTAGATGACGATGACTTAAACTTTCCATTATCTCTCAAAGTCGACAACTCTTTTATCATTGAATCACAAGATTTAGACTTTAGCAAAGTCGACAATGCAGATCTGAGTGTTGATCTTAGAAATCCCATCACAGATCTTGTTTCTGCGTTAAGAACTTCGGCGACTGGAATATCAATTTTAAGTTATTATAGAACACATAGAAATTTATCGGAAGATTTAAGAAATGACTTAGTAGATTTTATAATCAATATTGAAATATGTACTTCCCCTGAATTAGTGTAAGATTTATTGTTTTTTAACAATATTGATTTAATTTTTTTCTTATGTTTAAAAATCCCTCTAAATTCTAGTACAAATCTAATGTTTTCCACAAGATTAAGCCGTTAATTTACTCTTTCATTTAATATATGTTCTAATGAAACATTTAATTATTTAAAGGATATCTCCAGCTCTTTTTGCGGAGTTAAGCCAATTGATTGTCGACTTTTTTCCTACGGAAGTGAAGGAAACTTATTATATTCCTTATTGTTATAATAAAGCTACTAAAGCAAAAATATTGGCCAAGGGAAAGTTATACGCAAAATACAACAATACGTATCGTGCTAAATTGTTGGCTAGTGGAGCTATTATAAAAAAAACTACGACCAAACGAAAACGGAATGAAATTTTTGAGTCTGTGCATTTGGGTTTTACAAGTGATTTAAAATCTGAGTTGACAGATGAAGAATATACAGAAAAAGTTAAGTGGCTTAAAGAAAATATAGACCCTTGGACGGAAGTGATAAAGTTATGGACAGATACATCTAAAAAAAGAATTTCACTCCTACTTGCTGATAGTTCTAGGAATGATTACTTCGCGTCTTTTACAGTTCTCAAACACCTGACCAATGGACCCCAATTGGTATAAAATTTATATATAAATATATAATACAATTGTATTTGTTACTGTTTTTTATATATTTTGGATTTGTTACTTTTATTATTAGATCGATATTGACTTCTCAACTATTCATCCCAAAGAAACCTCAAATTTATTTAAGAACTTCGATTCATTTGTCAAACAAATAGTTTCTTGCGCCAACAATAAAAAGAGAAAGTCGGAAGCGATACAACTTCTCTTAAAAAAAATTTCTTCATTGAGCCAGAGTGAGGATTTAAATTCTGCAGGTACAAATCTATTTAATTCATATTTTAGTGTTGATAACGATAATTGATTTTTTGTTGTATTATCTATTTAGAGCTCAAAAAAGTTTCTATTTTGAAACTCTTGCCACTTTTACTTCCTGTACCTGGATCTTTTCAAAGTGTAACAAGCACTTTACCAGCGCCATGGCGGCCAAGTAAAGATGAAGTTCAAAAAAGTTTTATGCTGCATGTTGAAGATGAATTAAATCTGAGGACTGAATTGAAAACTCGAAGAGAAAATTTGAAACGCTATGGTTTAACGGAACAACCGATTATTTCAGTTGTTGGTACGACTAAAATAGAATCATTTTACGTACACGTTAACAATATTACTTATCAATTTGCGTCAGTCATCCAAGCAGTAGATATTGCTTTCAAAAGTTTTTATTCGTTTCAATTATCATACCCAAAAGAAGCTGAGTATCCCTGGATGGTTCTTCAACAAAAAATTTATGGCATCACTGGAGAAAGAGACGGACCAATATTACCATGTATTCGTACTTTTATAACTGATTTAAATAACTGTATAAAGTTTAGTCTTAATTATTAGTGATTTAATTTATTTTTAATTGTTCTTATCTTCTCAACTTTTGTTCAAAGTTTTTTTTTTATAAAAATGCCTACTTGTTTTTTGTGTCGGCAAAATTTTGCCATAAATATTTTGAAGCATCATTTTGATTCAATTCACTATGTTAATAATGAAGATAAAAAGTATACTTGTGGAGAGAATTCTTGCAATAGATCTTACAACAATTACTTTTCATTCCAACGGCACTGGACCAAGAATCACAATCATAATTCGGAACTCAAAAAATCTGAAATTACAGCTTCTTCAATACCTGTTAATAAATCAAAATTGTGCCTTACTGCATCAGCTAGTAGACAAGAAAAATTAATTAAAAGTTCAATACCGAGTCCCTTGTGGAATAAAAATCAAAACTCAAATACAAACTTGAAAGTTTTTCAAAATTTACAAGAAGACATTTTGAATACTAGTCTTAAAATGTACAAAACTCCTACAGTGTCACGCAAACAAGTTCAACAGTTTGTTACATTATCAAAATCATTAGTTACTACTGGTCTAAATACAATCAAAGAGCAATTGATTAATATAAATTCGAACTCTTCAGGAATGGTAAATTTAAAATCTGTCACGAATCTTTTTGATTCGTTTACTACTGCTTTTACGGACCTAGATACAGAATATAAACGAATAAAAATATTAAAACAAAAAAATTTGTACTTTGAGGCAGACAAATTTTTAATTGGTGAAAAATCTCAAGGTTGTAAACGTCATTTAGATGGTAAAATAAAAAAGTCTTCTTCTAAAGCATATGGCTATCAATTTCCACTCAAAACTATGCTCAAAAAAATTTTTGAGCTGCCTGAGCTATATCATACGGTTTTGACGTATGTAAAGCATTTGGAAGAAGAAACATCAGTAATCTCAAATTTTATACAATCTAAACTATGGAAACGAAAGACGCAGAATTTTCAATCAAGAAAAGTTTTTCCTCTTATATTATTTTGCGATGACTACGAAACTGGTAATGCACTAGGTAGCCACTCAGGATGTAATAAGTTGTGTGGGTGTTACATAACATTACCTTGTTTTCCCCCACATTATCAGTCTTCATTGGAAACGATTTTCCACGCACTTCTTTTTTACTCTAAGGACAGAGAAACATTTGGAAATGCTGCTGTGTTTAGACTTCTTATCGATCAATTGAATGACTTGGACACAGAAGGATTAGAGCTTGATTTACCACAAGGAAAAACTCATATTTATTTAAAATTAGGCTTGATTGTGGGTGACAATTTGGGCCTCCACTCCATACTGGGTTTCGTAGAAAGCTTTAATGCTAATTATGCGTGTAGGTTTTGTAAGATGGACAAGGATCAACGATCAATGGCTTCTCTTGAAGACCCAGCCTATATGCGGACTAAAATTTCATATGTTAAAGATTTACTTCTAAATGACATTTCTGCAACTGGTATCAAACAAGAAAGTGCTTTTCACCGCTTGAACAATTTTCATGTCACTGAAAACTATTCAACTGACATAATGCACGATGTCTTTGAAGGCATTTGTGTGTTTGATATGACGGCTATGATGAAATATTATATATCCGTACAAAAATATTTTACATTACAGCAATTAAATTACCGGATAAATATTCATAGTTGGGGCGAAACTGAATCAAGTATACCATTACCAATATCCGAAAATGATTTCAAAAATGAGCATCTACGAATGTCAGCTGCTGAGATGCTTACATTTGTTCGACATTTTGGTTTATTGGTCGGGGATTTAGTGCCTGAGGATGATCCAGTTTGGAAGATTTATTCTCTTCTGCGACAAATTATTGATATAATTACTTCACCATCAATACAGGTTGAATGTCACTTGATGTTACGAGTTCTTATTAAAGAACATTGTTTCTTAGCTCGTCATGTACTTAAAAGATTACTCAAACCGAAAGATCATTTTTTTACTCACTTGGCAACAGTTATGAGAGAATGTGGACCTCTAATTAATTTTTGGTGCATGCGGTTTGAAGGAAAACATAGAGAATCAACAGTGCCTGCTTCTGTGAGTAACTGTAAAAAAAATGTTGCTCAAACAATTGTTACAAAACATCAATTAAAATTTGCCAGCCAACTTTATACAATGAATATTGCTCCTGTTTTTGAAGAAGGACCTTCGTCATCTTGTCAATTCAATGATTTGCCAATATTATTCAACGACAGTTTAAATAAACAACCTTATTTTTTAAATACCACTATACACAAGGTTAATTGGGTAACTAAAAATGGTAGTACTTATAAGCCAAATATGGTGCTATGCACAAATGAAAATAATAATGAGCCAGTGTTTGGACTCATCAAATTTATTTTTACCCAAAATGGTACTCCATTTTTTATTTATCAAAAACTTCAATCAAGATTTCGAGTACATGAACATGCTTATGAATTATTAGATATACTGCCAGTTTGTTTTATTATTAGTGTGATAATTTATTCAATTTTAAACCTTTAAGTTTTACTTCAAAAGCTGACAAGAATTACATAATATTGCGTCATTGTTTTTAAAAACAACCTCTGTACTTTAATGTATATGTTATCTCTACTATTTATGATATGAATAATGGATGATAAATAAAATTAATATATAAATCAAAAATGGAATTATTTCCATTTTTTGTTACTATTTCAAATTCATGGTTCGTTTTAATCCGTGTTGACTAAGCGAGATTAAGTCGACCATATTGATTTTAGTATTTTGATAACAACAATACCAAATGTTTTTAAAATCAATAAACTTATTCTTATTGATAGTATATTTTGGTATTGTTAAAATGAGAATACCTTTATTTTTACCATAAGGAGAAATATCCTAGGTAGAAAAATACTTTTTTTTCAGTGCATAAAAAATGGACACTAAAAATGTTAATTGCTTTTTTTTATGGCACTACAAAAATCTCCTAAAATTCGGGTCTCTAGACTAGAATACCCCCTTAAGAAAAAATTACGATACGTTTCCAACATGGAAACGTTCCGACGCTACATTTTATATACCTCAATAGTACAACTAATACTACTTCTACTACACATGACTCAACAAAAAACTTCCTACAATAATACACTATATTCTGTGACGTACCCGCGAGGTTAGTCACTAATTTTGACAGCTAAGACTTGTAGTAATTGTAGAACTTGAAACATGGAACTTTGTAAAGCGCGAAGTTGCGCTCGGGAACAAAATGAATGTTGTAACTGATTATCGATTACCAGGGGATTGTCCTGGTAACGATAATATTTACGAAAATGTCAAATGTCATTCTCTCTCAGAACCTTATAGAGCATTGACGCGCTATTGAATCTTGAGCGAAATACAAGTTACATTATAATTCGAGTTTATTTCTTTGAAGTTTAAGTTAAAGTTATTATAATTATCGCGAACCCGTGACTGCTACAAAGAGTACAGACGCCCATAGAGGCCCAGATCCGACCAAAACGTGGGGTCGGCTAGGATTAGTACCTACCCCGACCACCCGATGGCGCGTCGATCTTCTTTTGCCGTGACGTCATCGCAACGACGCCGCGGAGTTCAGACTACAGCCGATAACCAAAATATTTCGTTAGTAGTCGGCTGTCAGGAGCCGAGGTAAATTCTCAATAGAGGGGTTGTACATGAATGTTTTTCAGGTTATTTTCACAGGTTCACTGCCCGATTGAAAGTTATTTCAATTAAAAAGAATACATATTAATAAGACAGAGATATCTTTAAATGCAGTATTATAAGAACAAACAATCAGATATTATATTTTCGTATTAATATCGATGTATTTCAATTACAGCTGTTCAATTTATATACGATTATCGTATCGTAAAATAAATTGAGACTTACATATAACGCAAAAATATAATTGACGTAACGACAGATATAATTAAATTAAATTTGAAACCTATGTGCAATTGCAATTATATTATAGCTACATTTATCCATTTATCATTTGAAAATTAGTTTAAGAATTTAACGAATGTGTAAATTAACTCATGTTTTATTTTCGTAAATTAGCAGGATTCTATTCCAAATTCGTACGTTCAGTGTGTTGCCGAACGTGCAGCACAGGATTTTCGAATTTTTTTTGTACTAAAAATATGCTGAAAATACATTATAACATAATATTTTGTTTTAAAAAAATTCAATAAAAAATTGTTTCTCTGCATTCGAATACTAATAAAATTATGTATGTTAAACCAAATTCTTCTGTGCAAATTTGTTACTCTTTGATAGAGTAAGTTAAATAATTTTTCATTATTTGCTCGCAAGGTAGGAATATTTCTTAAATTTTATTTCGAGTTAAATCGGTGAAAACATCGATAATCGATTTGAACTTTTATTATACGGTTTTTGTGACAACACGAGTATAACCGCATATTTATAAAACTTAAAATTAATTATAAAAT